>NTPY01000384.1:1062955-1083066 GCA_002922825.1 Brachionus calyciflorus
ATTTATAAGCGCCTGCAAAAACTCCCTTCTTTTGAGAAGAAAAGAAAGCAGAAAAAATTAATTTTTTTGAGAACTAAATTATAAAATTCATTTTCCTTTAGTAAGGTTCATAAAAACCATAAGCCCTAGTTTTATTTTCGGTGTTTTCGAAATCGGATTGCTTCCCGTAGTTATGAAAAATTTCGACTCAAGCTATTCATTTTGAAAGAAGACATTTTAGTTTATAATATTTATTAAAAATTTGATAAAGCAACATTATTTTTTCTAGAATTAATAAATTTTGAAAACTCAATTTTTAAATTATTTTTCAAAAATTACGATAAAAATTGACTTCTTTTTAAAATAGCAATTAATTTCACATTATTTATTGTAAGTTTTTATAGAGAATAAATTTATCTTATATGTAATTTTAGTATTCTGAACTTTTTGTTACTTAAATGAGTTGAAAAGTTTTTAGTAAACTAAG
Organism: Brachionus calyciflorus; assembly: GCA_002922825.1. Taxonomy (NCBI): domain Eukaryota; kingdom Metazoa; phylum Rotifera; class Eurotatoria; order Ploima; family Brachionidae; genus Brachionus; species Brachionus calyciflorus. The sequence continues at coordinate 1,063,422 of NTPY01000384.1, forward strand.
GTTTATCGTTTCTATTCGAAAACTTATTCAAGAAAAGTGTTTCAAATAAAAGGAAATCTCAGAATGCATTTAGGTTTCATTCTCCAATTGTTTTTCTTTTATTAGAGATAGCAAATAAAATTAAAAATAACTCAAATAATATGAGATTTTTAACTTAAATAGAAGCAAATTTCTTCTATTTGTGGTTACTTCTCTTTGAAGAAATACGGTAACATTTTTACCGAGGTATGACTTTTTGTAAACAAAGTGGTTAATTATTAAAAATTTTTATTTTGTTATAATAGACCTTACTAAACTCTATCAGGAATGTCATAATTAGAAATTAAATTAATTTTACTAGAGGATTGATTAATTTTACGATTTTTTTCCTTTCAAAGAGACAGTTTTTAATCACTTATACAATACTGGTCTTTCACATGTTCCCAAAATGAACGTTCATGAACGTTCACGAACGTTCATCCGATTTTTGAACGTTCATGAACGTTCATGAATGTTCACGAACGTTCATGAACGTTCCTGGTCATTATATGAACGTTCACGAACGTTCATTTTTTGAGAATGGGAAAATCGTTTTTAAGCCAAAAAAAAGTTGATTGTCACGTTTAAAGCTTTTTCTGAATTAATTTAATGAATTTGTTAAATTATTTATCAAAAATGTAATTTTAGTTTACCTTATCTACAAATAAATTGTCTCTTTTCCTAATCTTTTTAGAAGATTTTTCCTCTTACTCAATAGGCCAAATTTAAAAATGCACAATAATTGTTAAATTCAATTAGCGAAGTTATCATATTAGTCACTCTTAAAAAAGTTATAGGAAAACAGAAACAACTTGAAACTTTTCTTAATTCCTAAAAAATATCTCATTTTATTATAAAATGGATCGATTAAATAGACAAACTGATCTTTAATTTTGTTTTTGATAAATAATTTAACAAATTCATTAAATTAATTCAGAAAAAGCTTTAGACGTGACAATCAACTTTTTTTTGGCTTAAAAACGATTTTCCCATTCTCAAAAAATGAACGTTCGTGAACGTTCATATAATGACCAGGAACGTTCATGAACGTTCGTGAACATTCATGAACGTTCATGAACGTTCATTTTGGGAACATGTGAAAGACCAGTATTGTAACCACATAAGCAAGGTCTTACGGTAGATTAATGGAAAATACTTACTCCAAAGAAACTTTCATAGAGGACCGATCAAAAAGTGATACTAAATGCTAAAATTTAAACAAGATAATCGTGAATAAAAAACAGAATTTTCAAAAAAACTGATATCTGACGAAAAACCAACAATTTTCAAACTTAATATTTTAAATACATAGAAAACATTTTTTTATTTGAGTGAAACTTTTTTTGTGACAGGAGAAGAGATTTGAACAAGGGTCCTTGAATCAACTGGGTTCGCTAATTAATTCATAATTTCAGGTCCTTAATCCAGCAACTCAAACCATTGGTCTATCCCAGAAAAATATTTATAAAGCTTTAAAAAAGGGTTGGTAATCGAATTAAAATTTCTAAAACGATAAGAAAAAATCTTATTAAACGATAATCTATTTTTCTCATTCACTGTACAATTCTGAGAAAAGATATTTTGAACATATAAAGTCTTAAAATTGTCAAATTTATAAATATATTTTTTAATTTGAAAGATGGAAATTTGTGTCCAAAACCTTGTTTATCGTTTAGCAGCTTTTTTTTATCGGATAAGATTTTGCTTATCGTTTTAGAAATTTAAATTCAATTATTAAAGTATCAAAGAATAAGTATAAAATTTTATATTTTAATAAATAACTCAAACTAAAAAAATCTAGGGAAACCAAAAAAAAATTTTCAGATAGGAAAATAGGAAAAAACAATGCTAATTTTGAAAAATTAACAAAAAATTTAAACTCTGTTCGAATTTGGCCAAAATCAACTAAATTAGTTAACTTTAATGATTTTTAAATTTTTTTATTTTTCGATAAATACAAAGTATCTGCTCTTCGTATTTGATAGAAAATAACACATCAAATAAGAAATTTTGTGTACTTTTAGAAAAACTAATAGAATTTTTAAAAATATTTACTTAAAATTTCATCAAAAAATTTAAATCTAAAAATAAGATAATAAAATCATTAAACTAAAATCAATTATCAATACTATCATAAATGCTCTATTCTATAGCTTTGTCATTTCAAAATTTCTTAATCTGATTTTTTAATTGAATCTTCTTTTAAGCCATATTTTGAACCTTTATCTATTTTGCTAATACTAATAAGCATTTCAGCCATAAAACTCACTTGCAAAAGCAAAAAACTTATAATTTTTTTTAAAAAAGTTTTAAATAATTATAAAACTTACACGATAAAGAAATGGCTAATAAAATTCCATTCATTAAAAATGAAGCTTTTGTAATAAAATTAATTAACCAAAATAGCGCTGGTACAAATAACAACATAAACCAAAATATAGTTATATAAAGATCGTAATAATTTTTTTCTAAAGTAATTTTTTTAACACCTAAAGACTCGAATGTTCCATTTTTAGCAAAAACGTCATAAATTTCATCTTTTTCTTGATAAAATTTGTGAATAAATTTAGCTGATTCTTCTTCATCTGAAGGTACATCTGACATTGGTATTCTACGAATGAATATTTCTCCATTTAATGGCAATCCATATCTTATTGTATTTAGATCAGCTCTACGTCCATCTTTCTCAACTATACCAACATTCAAATCATAAATTGCAGGGACTTAAAAATTAAAAATTATTTTTTTTATTAATTCACTGTTTTTTATTTAAATTTTGTTGGCTACTTCTTTCTCGAGCTCCCTTGGCGATTAGAGAAAAACCTTTGGTTCTTGGTAATAAATGATGTTTAAGCTCGGGCAAACCTTTAGCTCTTGCTATTTTCATGCTTTCTTCATGTTTAATTTTAGTAAATCGAGTACCCTCGCAAAACATTAAAACATTAAAAAAATATCCATCTGGATAAACAGCTAAATTTTTATCTAAACCTTCCTTTAACTTTACTTTATCTGATTCCCATTTACGATCAATAAATATCGATTCAGTAAATACCCAGCACCATCCGATTAATGGTACAAATCTCAATGAAGATTTTCCAATAATTTTAGAACCCTTGAAAAAGGAAACAATTAAAAAATTTGGTTTAAAAAAAAATAGAACTTAAATAACTAACGCCTAAAAGACCAGCTCTTTGGCAAATTATCCATCCCATCAACCAATCTATGTCATATTTATGATTCATAATACAAATGAAATTTTCTTTATTAATTTGTTTATAGCTTTCTTCATCTAAATAAATAACACAATCACTTCCAGACCAATACTGTGCCATAAATGTTAAATTTGACCAAAAACTATAAGCTAGATAGTAATTGACTTTTCTATACAATTTTAAATTGAATGGACGTATAAGGAGAAATGAAAGAAACTGTAAAAAATTTACAACCAAGCCGCTACCAAAAAATATGTAAATTAAAGTTAATTGAACTGGTAAAAGACGTTTCCAGGATCCTAGGAAACCCATTTTTCTAAATATAATAGAATTGAATTTTCTAGTATTTTAAATAAGGTATTTTAATTTATGTTTGATGTTGATATTTTTATAATTTAGTTATATTATAGTAGTAAAAATACGAAGTGAACTATTGTTTATTCGAACTAAATACATGTATTATTTTAAAACTTTAAATCTTTAGTTTTTTTTTTTAACCAGCTGACAAAAATTTCAAGAATAAAAAAATACTATTTAAATGTACCTTTACTATATTTATATTTTAACTCTTAAAAAAATAACACTTAGAATTTAAGTTGTTGATTTAAAATAATAAAAATATATTTTTAAAGTTTCTCAAGTTAGCTTTCGTTCTTAATTGACCAATATTCACTAAAAATAATTATTTGAATTAGCCAAATTTGAACAAAGTATCCTTCTTGTAATAAATCAGCACACTTCTAACAGAAAGCTGACAAAAAATAAAAATAAATATAGAAATATTTTCTCTTACGGTATACCTTTGTTGGAGTTTTTACCCCATATATTACGTACCATCTCCTCCATGTTCATACAGCCTAATTTTAAATCCATGCGTTCATCAGCATTTTTAATTTAACTCAATTTTAAACCCGGTTTTTGGAGCAAAAAATTTTGTTTAAATGCCGCTTTGTTCTTTGAGAACATTACTTTTAATGCAGTATATAAATAAAAATTATTATAAATTAAATCAAAATTTAAAAAAAAAATCGCAAAATTTCAGAATTTATATTATTTTTAATTCTTTGAACAGATAAATTGAATTCTAATTTTAAATCATGAATTATATTTTTTTTTTATAAATTTCGAGGATAAATATTTTTATTTTTTTATTTATTTTACTTTAGCAAAGGCCGCAAATTGGGCCACTTACCAGTGAGCCAATAAATAAAGCGCACTGTAAAAAATTATAAGTTTTAGACATTAATACAACATAACACATAAAAAAAATACAAAAAAGTAAATAAAAAAAAAGCAAAAACTTTAAAGACAACGTAATAAAATGAGATTTACTCAGTAGCATAATTAAATTTTTTTTTTCATTAAAATTTAATAATATTTACAACATTTTTGACCATAGCTGACTCATTTTATATGTTGAAAATTGATCTCAATGTTCTTACATTTTCGTTTACCACGCTTCTAATTTTTTTATTTGAGTTTAAATTATAAATTTGACAGGCTTTTGCAAAGTTCAAATTAATGCCCATTGAAATTACGTCTAACAATTCATATATTTCATTAACTTTATCTTTTGTTTCACTAAGTGTTTCCATAAATAGCACCAGCTCTTTTGTATACAAATTCTAAGTTAACCTGTTATAAAAATCAATTTTTGTTACCGTCAATCTATCTCTTGTTGATTGAATGTTCAGTGACATAAAAAGATCAGTTGTTTTGCATCGAGGAGGAATACCTAGCATCATTTTTAAAATTTTACAAAAGTGAGTACAAAAGGTTGAAATTTTTTACTTCATAAATTCGAAGATAAATAAAACCGGGGATAGACTGAAATTTGTACATCTAAAGGATCAATTAGACATCGATGAATTTTAAGACTTTCCATTTTTTGAGTATAGAAATGCCGTTTAAACGTCAATTTATTTACTTTTTGCAAATTTTCTCACAATGAAAATTGTTATGAGATCTAAAGATGGCCATTGACTCTCAAAGTAATAATTTTCTTCCGAAAATGCACATTTTAAAAATTATTTCAGTTTAAAAGTTGTCAAATATGAAGAATTAAAAAATTTGTAGATTTTATGGTGAATATTTGGATTGAGCAACGAATAACCCTTCGAAAAGTACCTTTTTTGGAGACTAATGCTTCAACCTTATATAAAATGCATGGGAATAAATTTAGCTATAAAGTTCAACCTGTTTACTGTTCAAAAGATATCTTTCAAATGTATAAATCTTAAAAACAAAACTGATGATTTTTCAAGCACTAGAGTTTGATTGAGATGGTATATAGTTCAAAATTGCTTATTTTCGGGTACATTACTTTTCTAAGTTAATTTCTTTAGACCTATGCCACTGCTAAAATTTTAATTAAAAAATTCAAATTTAGTAACATATGTGTTTTAATTAATTAAAGAAGAACATACTTTTTTCTAGATAATTCGACATATCAAATTCAAAAAATTTTAAATTAAAATATAGAATTTTTCTTATCCCGAAATTAAATTGCTTTTTTTTTTTAAGAAATTTCAAAAGCCCAATATTTTAGAAATACTTTCAAAATTGCAATTTATGATGGTGCATTATTAAACTAAAAGAAATTTATTGATTTTAAATAGAGTGTCGCTTTCAATGTCACTTTTTACACATATAAAATCTAAGCTTTTATTAATCACTAGTCCATATTGTTTCTAAAAGCCCTAGACACCACCAAATAAAATTAAGTTTTAAAAAATAGAAAAAAAAAAAAGTTAAATTAATGCGTGCAAAAGATTGAATTTTTTCTTATCTCGTTAGACCTAAAACTAATTTGCTTTAATTTATTATCATTTATATTTCATGATGGTCTATGAAGTTTGATAATAATAGTTAATTTAAATATTTAAAAAAAAATTTTTTTATTATTTAATTCACGTCTTGTGTTTTTTTAATAATTTAAATTTTTTTTTATTTAAAATCATTTCAGAGGCTAAACTAAAATAATTTCAAAATAAGTTGGCTTTTTAAATGAACCGAAACATAAATATTGAATTAAATTTGAAATATCTCCTTTGTTTTGTTCCTTTATTTTGTTTTTGGCGTTCATTATTTCAAAATTTTCTTTTCTTAGTTATGTTTCATTTATCGACGAATAAAAATCGATAAGAAAATAAACGTTAGTTTCTTTTTATTTTTTTATTTTTATTTCTTTCGATTTAAGTCGACAAATAATGATGAATTTATTTACAAGTCTAAAATTAAAATTTGAAATTTTTGAAGCAAACAAATTATTGACCGAGTGACCGATTATTTATAATAAGAATTGTAATTTTTTTTTTTAAAACTTGATTTTTTTTTTGTTTCTATTTGAAATAAAGCTTAGTATTCGTAAAAAGTCGATTTTAATTTCGAACATAAATAAAACTTTAAATTTACATTTCATCATTTTTAAACGTTTAAATTGCCAAGCTTATAAATCCTTAGGTTTAAAGAAAATTTTCTATGTTTTAAATCATAATTTTTTCAAATTTTCTAATCCTTTTTTATAAAATTATTTTATGTTTGTAATAGTTCTTTGAATTTAAAAAAAATCACCTTAAGAATAAGCTAGAAATTATCATTTATTATAATTAAATATCTGCTTTAGGCCATTAATTCTGAGCCGAAGGCGATGCCATTTTCAAGTTTCACCATTTTAGATCGTAGATATGTTTAAAATATTTTCGAAAATTTAAAAAATTGTAGAACAGTTATATAAGAGTTCTTTTCGCTTAACTTCATTAAATTTTATTTAAGTATTCTGTTAAGAATTGTTGATTACAAGTCGGATAAACGTTGATTGTTAAACCGATGTTCAAGACCATTATTTGAAATTGTTTAATAATCATGCAATTGGTTTTTGAAAAGTTTTCCTAATAGCTGAATTTTTTTTAAACTAAAATCCTGCCAAGAAATTTTTTATTCGATAACGGATTTGTCTAATAATAAAAATTAGTAATAAAAATTAGTATTAAAAGGTAAACACTTTCGATGCAGCCAGGTTTAGCCCAAAATACATCTATCTTTTTATTAAATGAAATTTTACAGCTTTATAATGTTGTTTGTTAACTTTTATTTTATTGGTTTCGGCTTTTTGGTAGAATATTTCTGGAAGTTTCAGCGAGATACATTGGACTTCGTGCTCTAAACCAAAAATTTATTGTTTTCAAAGTGAACTTTTTTATCTTTTTTACTATGAATTGAGCGAATGATATTTTTATTGTAATTTTTTGATTGTCTGTTTGAAAAATATCGTAAAAAACCATAAAAATTTTTATTTTATTATGTAATACGTAAATATACGTACAATACAAAAATCGGACACCACAATATATATGGGTCTAGGTTTTTGACAACTAAAAATCTGGTTATCTCAACCAAAAATCAGTTTTTCACACAGAAAAAAGTTTGAAATCGATTCATAAGTAATTGAGAAACTAGAAACCCAAATAAGGAATAGAGGTACACCACATAAGGTACCTTAAAGTCTTGAAATAGAAAAACCTTTTAAATTTTTAAATAAAAGTCAAAAGAACTTAAGACAAGACGAAAAGAAAAGTCAAAGTCTAAATCATCTAAAAAAGGCAAAGAAGCTAAAAATAATAAAAAAAAATAAGACAAATATACTTTTTTAATAATGTATTTTCAAATAAACTTTATGTATTAAAAATTTGACAAGATTTTTAGTAGTTTTGATCAGGAATATTTTTTCTGTGTAAATATCTGTTTTTGGTTGTGATTACCAGATTTTTAGTTGTCAAAAGATTTTTCCCAATATATATGGAACATATGATTTGCAAATTTATTTTTTGAGTATATTTTAAAGAACAAATAAACGAAATTCTAAATATTCTTTATTTAATGAAAAAAAAAGCCCCAATTGGCCATTTGAACGGCCCCTAGGCCTTTAAGGAAAATGTTTTCTAATTTTTATTAATTTGTAATAAAATGTTTTTCTTATATATATATATCTTCAATATTTCTTGAATAAATCCGTTGAAACTTTTACTTTCAAAAACATATCGTTTCAAATATCCAAAGAATTAAAGTTTGCTGATTATCCTTGCTTTTTATCTAGGTCGTAGCTTCTTTCTAGTTTATTTTTATATTTAGGCTCTAAAATCAGTACGGGGAATATCATAGTTAAAGATGAAGCAGACAATATCGTTTGGAGTTAATAATCGCGTTGTTCAAAAAAGGGAAATTATATTTTAACTCAAACACTACCAACGAATAGAAAGATTTCATCTTTTTTGAAACGCAATTTTTTCGAAAAGTTTCAACAGTTTTATTCAAGAGAGACTGAAGATTTAAGGAAGAAACGCATTTCATTACAAATTAAAAATTTTTTTTGGTTTTAAATCTTCTTATAGCTTATGGTCATTGTATTATATGTCATTGGTTTAAGTTAAATTTTCGTGTGTAGGAAATCCTTATTTTTGAAACAGTGAAAATTATTATTACACATTCAAGCATCTTAAAAAAGTATTATTTTATTTTTGGTTAATTAAAAAAATTTAAATCACGTAAATCAACGTCTAGATCGAATACTAAGATTTCTCAATTAATTTTAACTTTTCAATTTAAATAAATTTATTCACCGTTTGGTCACTTATGAATTCATAATTTTCAGTTTTAATCTTATTAAAATTGTCAGAGGAAGTTGAAAAATAAAATCTGAATTGCTATTTTAATTTCAAAATTAATTTTTTTCTTATTGTAGAAATAATTAATCTTTTTCTAAATTTCTTTTTCTATTTAGCTTAGAACCTCAAACAAAATTAATTTCTGAGGACCAAAGATGTTTAGAAATAAACAAATCTTGTAGTAATTTGGCAGTTTTTTTTTTAAAGCCATCAAAAACAAGGTCAACTATTAATAATTACACTACTAGACAAACTTGTATTTGTTAATTTCAATGAAAAAAAAGGAGAAAAATATTAGATATTAATTTTTTTTTAAAATAAATTTTTTTAATAATTTTTAGACACCTTTTTTGTAAATTTTCAAATGCAACACAAAAATACCAAATAATTATTAATTATTGTAATTTAGCAAGAAAAAAAAAGCAAATAATTATTTTTAAGTAATTTGAAATAAGACCAGCTACGACAAAAAAAATGGTCATTAAATCCATAAAAAATATTTAAATTAAATTTAAAAAAACAATCCTAAAGAATTTTTTTTTCTCCATCATTCAAATTCATTTGAAATTAGGTAATTTTCGTTTTATGGAGGTTGATATTTATGTTCGTTTTGTTTATGTTTTGATTATTTTACTCACTGTTGCTATTTGTATTATATTAATTTTAATAATAGTTAAATGTATTCAGACGTGTATTCAGAATCGTTTACTTTGCTGTAAGCCAAATCGTCACCAAACTAGACAGCGATCTGTCAATTCCAATTTAGATTGCTTTTCAAATGAGTTTTCTTCTGATTCAAGTTCATCAAATTCTGAATTTGAAGATGATGATATACCGACGACAAATCTAGATAATGACGACAGATTTGTCCAAGATTCGAATGCTTATGACAATTTAGCATTTTTGAATGACAATTTTGTCAATACTAGTATAAATATAATTAACCGAAAATTTAATGACCCTAGTCGATTAATTACACCGAATAAATCTGCTATAGCTAGTCAAAATGGTCATGGCATTTTTAATGAGTTGAATTCAAAAAAATCATGTTTAATTTTAGATCCATCTAGTTTATGTAAGCTTATGAAAAGAGAGAGTCAAGTAAATGCCTGTAATAATATAGATAATGTTTCAATTATTAGTGGTCAAGAAGATTGTATATTTAATATGAATTTTCAAAATGCTAATGATTCGTTAAGAGATGAGATTAAAAGTAAAATTGATACCGAAAATGACGAGATCCCCCCATCGTATGAACAGGTTATTGGTGAGAATAATGTATGAATTGTTATTTTTCTTTAATAGTGATAATTGTATATTTTATTAATAAAATTTTTCCTAATTTTTTATTTTACTTTATATAATTCTAATAGAATTCTTTTAAAAGTTCATTGAACATTTATCCCATTTAAGGCTAAACTGTCGTAATAATGAAATAATTTGAATCGATAATTTAAATTTAATTGAGCAAAATAAATGTCATATTCAACCAGTGATTTTTCTTCCAGTCTCTTTAAAGTGTATTGATCAGGCGTGCCACATGTTCTTTTTCTTGCAAATGGCACTAACTGAATATTTCTTGATAAATGAGGAAATTGTGGGTCCTTAATAAATTTTCAATATAAGTTAAGTTTATATTTTGATTTTTTTAAGATTTAGGCAGTTCCAAAGAATAATTATCGATTTATTTTTTAGGAAAATATTTGGACTCTTCAACTTTTTCACCATTTATATGTTTATATTAAACTATATTCAATTAATCTCATTTAGGTAAAATTTTATTTTAACCAAGTAAAGTAAACCCTTTCAAAGAGTCTAGGAAAAATACCAAATAATTATTAAAAATTAAAAAAATTTTTTTAATTTTTAGCATGTGACATGCGTATGTGAATGTAATATCACGCATGTTTTTTAAGAGACTGGGAGCTTTCTTTGTAAACTTTTCGTTGATGATGGCAAAAAAATACTAATAATTCTAAGCCTGAAAGATCGTAAAGAGATGCAAAAAATATAAACCAAGCTTTAATTTGAACGAATGTCTGAGAATTGCCTGTAAGTCCGGCTAGAAATTAAAGAAGATTGTTAGTACATTTTTTTAAAAAACTTGTTCATTTCGACATCATTTCTATTCAAAAATACAAGGTCATACTATTTTTTAACTACCTTAGGCTAAGGTAGATAAAGTACTATGCTAAGGACCTTAACGTAGTAAATTTGTACTGCGCATCACGAGATTTTTTTTATGATGATTAAAATAATTTTTTTTTTTATTTTTAAAAGTTATTTCTAAAAATTGTAATACGCTAATCATATGGGCAGTATGGTTAGTTAATTGATTTTTTATATATTTTTAAAATTAACATTCTAAGGACAAAAGGTTGATTTTCTAAAAGTGGTTTGGAAGATGTAAACTTGCTTTAAAATGCAGCAAGTTTAAGTATAAACCAGAATCAAAGGGATAGTTGTATCTTGATAGCTTTTAGAATTAATTAAAAATTTCATTCAAAAATTTCATAACTATTCTTTATTATAAAATACATGTTCTAAAAATAGCCTTTTTTTACACACTTTTGTTTTTGTTTCTAGTCAAACTTATTCTATTTTCTAAGAGAAATTATAAATTGAAAAAGTCTTTTGATAGAATTTTATTATATCATTAAGAAAAAAAAAGATAAAACAGTATTTTGAATTTTAACCATACATTTAATTTGATAAATACTTATTTTTTTTTCAAAATAATGAAAAAAAGCACTGTCATTGGATAAAAATTCATTAGAAAACTCACTCGAATAATACTTTGATAAAGTTTATCTTGTTTAAGATTCATGTAACTAAACATTTAACTTTTAGCCAAAACCCTAATAAATAATTTAAATTTAAAAAAACTTAAAAGAAACCTTAATAAGTGTTCGATGAAAATAAACCAGTTTTAGATAGAATGGAAACATTTTCAAATGCACTTTGTCGATCTTCTTTTTGGGTTAGTATCTCAATCAAATTTGATAAAAGATTTAAATAAATTTAATTCTGTAAATTTATTTAAGGAGTCTGAGACTGAACATCCAGACTTTAGCTATTGTGTGCAAAATACTTTTTTCAGATGGATACCATGTGTAGCTTTGTGGCTTTTGACTCCCACGTGGCTTCATATGGTTAAAAGAAAAAGAAAAACAAACACATCATTTTCAAAATTAACTGTTGCCAAATTTGTAAAGAATAACTTTTTTAAAAAATATTATTCTAATACCTGAGTCAATATTTTTTTTTTAATTTAAGATCTTTTTATTCTTTTTAATAATCATCGAAGCAATAAAAATAATACTTTCACTTGTAAAAAAAATAGATAATAATCCTGTGAATTTCATAACACCAGCAGTTATGATAATTTCTTACGTAAGCTTACATTGATTTTTTTTTTTAATTCGAGTTAATTTAAATTTTTTACAATTAGTTGGTAGTTATTATTATAATATTGACGGAGCTTAAGTATGGCCTAAGATCAAGCATTCTTTTATTCACTTTTTGGATTTTTCAAATTTTACTTTCATCGTTTGAATTTCGTACCAAAGTTTATATTCTATTGGAAAGAGACGTAATGATTCTTAAAATATACTTCAAAATTTTTAGCCATTTTTTTTGATTTTAGAAGAATGATATAAATTATTGGGATATAGTGCTTTTTTATAATTATTATTGCTTTTTATTGATCATGCTCTTTTTAACGCTAATTTCTGAAAATAACATTAATAAAGAAATCTTACAAGATACAGTAAGTTAAACAAAGTTTAAATTAACGTATTGTCTCGATTTTAAAGAGTCACTCTATTTATAATGACATGTCACTATACCATCGTTTTAATGTTATAAGACCCTGTCACTGATTACGGGTATTCGGTATTTCTGAAATGTCGTTAAAATAGAGACAGTAAGTTAGTTAAAAAATTCGAGATTCTAATTTTTAATCATTAGAAATTATATCCTGAGCATATGGCTTCTTTACTATCAAGGCTTACATTTTGGTGGCTAAATCCATTAATTTTCAATGGATATACCAAAGAATTAACTAAAGATGATACGTGGACGATTGATTCCCATGAGAATAGTAACTATTTAACAAATAGACTTGAATCGGAATGGAATAAAATTGCCAAAGAGTATTAAAAAATCCAATCGATAGTCATAATATAAATTTAATAAAAAAATTATTTATTTTTTAAAAGATTCATGCAAAAAAGAAGCCTGGAAAATCAAAATTTTAACTTGACTAACTCAAATAAAAGTCTTATTAATGAAAGCGTAACTTTTTTTAAAAAAAAATTTTAACGATCTGAATAAAATTGTTGTTTTTTTTTTTTAGTCTGATAAAGATACTACAATCAAATTCAAAACAAAAGAACCGTCACTTTTATGGTGCTTAATTAAAATATTTTACGGAAAATTTTTGGCTGGAACATTTCTTAAGCTTATACAAGATAGTAATTTAAATTGCTTTAAAAAAATCTGTCAAATGATTAAAACTGAAAAATTATTTTTCTTTAGTTCTTACAATGGTCGGTCCTTTGATTTTAAAGTAATATTGTAGAGCAAAATTAGATTTTTTTTAAACTAATAAATTTGTTTTTTATTTAAGTTTATTGATAAAATTTACAGAGAATAAGGAAATCGATGCTCAAATTGGTTTTTTCTATACTGGTCTATTGTTTTTTAGCTCTGTTATTCAAACTCTAATGCTTCAGCATTATTTTCATAGAATGTTTATTGTCGGCGCCAGAGTGAGAACATCACTAATGGGTCTAATTTATCGAAAAGTAAAAATTTAATTTTGATAGTGTTTTTTTTTTGATTTTTTAAAATTTTTTAGAATTTTTTTTTTTTTATACGGGTACGGTACGGTTTCGTTGCGTAATTAAAAAAAATTAAGAAAAATTTCTATTTAAAAAGAATCAAAAAACTTTAAAAAAATTTTTTTAAATTATTTTTTTTGGTACAGGTACAGTTACGCGGTTAATTCGCGAGAAATGCAGAATAAGAAAAATGCTTGTAATTAAAATTAACAAAAAAATCTTTCTAATCAGGCATTTTTTCCTGAAATCTTGACTCCCGTTTGGGTTTAGAAAGGTAATTTTTCTGTAAGAAAATCATTTGACCTACCAATTTTTTTAAACAGCACCTGAGTTTTTTTTCATTTATAACGAAGTTTTTATCAAAAAATAACTTTCACATAAGGTAGAAAAGGTCTACAGCTACAAAATGATATTTTTATTTTTCACCTTGGATAGCGTTTTTAACAAAAAAAATTGAAAAAGAAACAATCAAGATAAAGTAGAGCTAACTAATTAACTATATAAAGGACTTGATCGTTCGTCAAACATTTTAAATATATTTTCGCATTTAAAACTTGAAAAAATAGTTAACAGATTTCAAGATTTAAAGTTTTTTTTTGATTTTTAGAGCTTACGCTTATCGGCACAATCAAGAAAAAAAGCAACTGTTGGTGAAATGACTAATTTAATGCAAGTAAACACACAATCGTTTGTCGATTTGACAGCCTATATAAATATTCTATGGAGTGGTCCGCTTCAAATCATACTATCAATATATTTATTATGGCAGTATTTAGGACCAGCATGTTTAGCTGGAGTCGCTACAATGATTTTATTTCTCCCTTTGAATGCAATTTTATCAAATAAAACAAAAGTTTTACAGACTAAAAAGTTAAAAGAACAAGATTCTAGAATTAAATTAACAAATGAAATTTTATCTGGAATCAAAATTTTAAAACTTTACGGATGGGAGCTTTCATTCAAAAATTTACTTGAAAAAATAAGAGAACGAGAATTGAGTATTTTCTACACAACTGGTATTTATAGTGTTTTCATAAAGTTTAGCTTTGAAATCTCATCATTTATTGTAAATTAAATATTTTGAATTATTCAAAGTATATCTTTTTTTATAGGAATTTTTTGGTTTTAAGGTTGCAATCGCTTCATTTTTTGTCTATATTGTTTTTATGGGAAAAAATTTAGATGCATCTACTGCTTTTGTTAGTCTGACTTTATTCAATACTATGAGGTTTCCGTTATCGATGTTTCCTCAAGTCATTACAATGCTTATTCAAGTAAAATTTATTCTTAAATAAATCTTTTGGGAATTAACTGAATACCAAATTTAAATAGGCAAATGTCTCAATGACACGTATTAGAAGTTTTTTATTAAGAGAAGAGATTGATTTAGATCAAGTAACTCATGATGAAATTAATGGTGAAGCTGTAAGTGTCACTAATGCTGATCTTGGATGGAGTGAAGCAGAAATGACTTTGCACAAGTATCTCCTTTTTATTCCTAATTTAAATTTATAAGGAATGAAAAATAAATAAAACTCATGCTTACCGTAAACGCTCTCTATTTTTATACAGTTAAAAAAAAATTTAATTAGAATTTCTATTATGCTTTATTGAATAAAGCGAGCTCAATTTGATGACCTAGAAAAATTTCGACTTAAGATTGTAGCGTAAATTTTGAATAAGTCTTATTCAAAAGCGAAAATTTTTGGGTATAAATAGAGAGCGTATACGGTAAATTTTTATTTTTCATACCGATCAACTTTATCTTAATTCTAAAAAAACTTATTTAAAGTTTGAGTTTTGGTATCAAAAAAGGTGAACTAATTGCAGGTAATTTAGTTATTAAATATTTTTAAAAAATGCTTTATAAATATGAATTATTTAGTTGTTGGTTCTGTCGGAAGTGGTAAGTCAAGTCTATTGTCGGGTATTTTAGGCGAAATGCATAAATTCAGAGGATTTATAAACGTGAATGGTTCGACTGCTTATGTACCTCAACAAGCTTGGATACAAAATACAACTTTAAGAAATAATATACTTTTCGGTCGTAAATATGATGAAAAATTGTACGATAAAATCTTATCATCATGTGCGTTAGTTACTGACTTGGATATTTTACCAGCTGGAGATCAAACTGAAATCGGTGAAAAAGGTATTAATTTATCAGGTGGTCAAAAACAACGAATTAGCATAGCTCGTTCAGTTTATGCAAAAGCCAGTATTTATACATTTGATGATCCCTTAAGTGCTGTTGATGCCCATGTTGGCAAACATATTTTTGACTCTGTAATCGGTCCAAACGGTTTACTAAAACATAAAACTAGAATATTTGCAACTAATTCATTAGCTTTTCTACCGGAATGTGATCGCATTATAATGCTTGAAAAAGGTTCGATTAAAGAAATAGGCTCTTATGATCAACTCATTAAAAATAATTCAGCATTCAAAGAATTTTTGGGAGAGTTTATGAGAAATCAGCAAGCTAAAAAACAAACAACAGGTTAATTTTAAAAAACTAATATGTCATAAAATTTTTACTATTTTTTTTTTAATTTTAAAGAATCAGAAGAAAATATTGAGCTTAAAAAGTATTTTTCTTTCTTAAAAAATTTTTTTACTATTTTTAAATGAGACTTTTAAAGTAATAAAAAAATTGAGGGAAAAAAAAATTTGGATAAGGAAAAAGTTGGTGAGAAAATTATAGTTAAAGAAAAAGTTGAAACTGGTCAGGTATAAAACGACTAAAAAAAATTTTTCTGTTTTTTTTTAAACAATTTTTTAAGGTCAAAGCCTCTGTTCTCTTTGAATATTTCAAATCATGCACTTTATGGCTATCTATAATCTTTATTATTTTTAATGTTTTGTACAATGTTTTTCAATCTGGATTATCTTTATGGTTGTCTGATTGGAGTGATAAGGCGAATTTGACAGAGTATGAAAATTCAACTTGGAATGATAAAAATGTAAGACTTGGCGTTTACGCATCGATTGGAGTCGCTCAAAGTAAATTTATGCTTAACATGAATCAAAGATACTCAAATAACTATTTAGAAATTTTAAATTAAAAAAAGGCTTAATGATGTTGATTGCTGAATTTATTTTTCTAAAAATGGTCATGAGATCATCAAGATTTTTGCATAGTTCAATGTTATTTTCAATTTTACGTTCGAACATGCAATTTTTTGAATCGACGCCTATTGGTAGAATAATTAATAGATTTTCGAAAGATGTAGAGGCTGTCGAAAATATGATCCCTATGTCTTATAGAATTTTAGTTAGATGTCTATTTCAAGTTATTGTTACAGTTATCATGATTTCAATAACTACTCCATGGTTTTTAGTACCTCTTGTACCAATTTCAATCGTTTACTATTTTGTTCAGGTAAATAAAAAGACTTTTTATTTTTGATATGCCTAAAAAAAGATCACCAAATAAATATGTATTTTTTTAATTTGACAGAGATATTATGTAGCAGCAATGAGACAATTGAGAAGATTAAACTCAGTGTCAAAGTCTCCTATATTTTCTCATTTTGGCGAAACCTTAACTGGTGTTAGCACAATTCGTGCCTACAATTCTCAAGGGCGATTTGTTAAACAAATGGAAGACAAAATCGATGAAAATCTTTGTTATTTCTATCCTGACACTGTATCTAATAGATGGCTAGCGATACGCTTGGAATTTATAGGAACATTAGTTACATTTTTTGCATGTCTTTTTGCAGTTATAGCAAGAAATAATCTAACTGGTGGAGCTGCTGGTCTCTCAATATCATTTTCTTTAAACGTAACCACATTCATCAAATATAAAAAAAAATTTTGAATTTAGAATTTTTTATTAATTTTAAGGTTGCACAATTTTTGAACTGGTTAGTCCGTATGAGCGCTGATTTTGAGTCAAATATAACTTCAGTTGAGAGAATAAAAGAGTATTGTGAAACACCACACGAGGAATCTTGGGTTCTTGACAATTCTCGACCACCAGTTGAATGGCCAACTGAGGGTCGTGTTACTTTTAATCAATATTCTGTTAAGTATAGAGAGGAACTTGACTTCGTATTAAAAGATATAAACTGTGATATAGAGCCAGGAGAAAAAGTTTGTATTTGAAAAATAAAAAAAAATAGGTATTTAATTAAATTTTATTTTTAAAGATTGGAATAGTAGGCCGAACTGGAGCTGGTAAATCGAGTTTAACCCTTGGCTTATTTAGAATTCTAGAAAGTAGTTATGGTCAAATATACATAGACAAAATAAATATTAAAAATATTGGTCTTCATGATCTGAGGAAAAGATTAACTATTATACCTCAAGATCCAGTTCTTTTCAGTGGTACATTAAGAATAAATTTAGATCCATTCGAAGAGTATTCTGATGCTCAAGTTTGGTCTGCTTTGGAAAATGCTCATTTAAAAGAATTTGTTAAAGGACTAGATAAGCAACTCGAATTTGAATGTTCAGAGGGTGGTGAGAATTTGAGTGTTGGTCAAAGACAATTAGTTTGCTTGGCAAGAGCTTTATTGAGAAAAACTAAAATATTGATTCTTGATGAAGCAACAGCTTCAATAGATCACAATACGGATGATTTAATTCAAGCTACAATTAGAAATCAATTTAAAGATTGTACTGTCTTAACTATAGCACACAGGTTAAATACGATAATGGACAGTAATAGAATAATGGTTTTAGATAAAGGAAAAATTGTTGAATTTGATTCGCCTCAAAATTTGTTAAGTAATAAAAAAACAATATTTTATTCAATGGCTGTTTCGGCCGGCCTCGCTAATCCGGAGTTAGAAGAAATACGATTTTAGATTTATTTCATTTTTTAGACAACTAATGTTGAAATAAATTTTTTAAAAATAATTTTTTAATTTGAAAAAAGTTCAATTATAAGAATAGCTTAGTAGGAAGAGAAGTATTAAAAAAAAACAGTCTATGAAGTTTCCGTAGTTTTTAATTTTGAATTGCGCTATCAAAACTAAAAGGTCTCGGAATGATTTCGATACATTGTATGGAGTATTGTATTTTTTTTTATTTAAGTAAGATGTAAGGTGGTCATCATCTTCAATCAAGTAAATAAAATAAATTTTGAATTCATCTGAGAACAATTCAGAAAACTTGGATTAATTTAGTTGCTCTGAATTTTGCTTTTTCTTTTCAGAAATGGACATTACAGTAGAACCTCATTAATCTGACTCAATCGATTTGTAATAAATGCGAAATTATTGAGTTAAAATTAAATTTTACTAAATGTAGTTTGAAATCATGTCGGAAAAAATAGGTTATAAAATTTTATATTTTTAATGCATAAATAATTAAATGATAATGTGACTGCCAATACTTTAATTTTTGCTTCTCTTCATTAGGGAGCATCGCTTTTCATCACTATTATTATTGTTCTCTTAATAACAGATATGTGTGAAAAGCGGTAAAAGATTAAACAAATAGTGATGAAAAACGACTAATTATAACTAGCCACTAAAAATCAAGAGAAATTTTTCCATTTGAATTATAATAATATATTTTAAATTAAAACGAAATAACTGACCAAAAATTGCAAATTATAGAAGAAAATATTTTTAAGATAATAAAAATATTTTAATTTCAATTCTTTTATGGTAAATGCAAAAAGAAAGTTATACGATTTTTTGTAATTCCTCTCAATTTAAAATTGAAAAAACGATAATTAAAAGCAATTAACTGTAATATATTTTACCATAAAAACTTGCTTAAAAGCGACTAAAAATCGCATCTTTGAAAGGGCATTTTTGGTCAAAAAAATGCCAATCTATTTTTCGCGAATTTTTAGATTGCCATATCTCCTTGAAAAAAATAAAAAAGTGAAAAAAAACATGTAAAACTACAAAATTTTAATCGAAATTTGATAATTTGAGCAAAAAATTTT
>NTPY01000384.1:1084699-1100471 GCA_002922825.1 Brachionus calyciflorus
AATAAAAAAAAACATAAAATAATTTTTTTAAAAAAAATAAATTATTACAACTCTAAAATAAAAAGGTAGAACGATACTTTTAAGATTTGTTGTTTTTTTTAATTTAAATGGATGAAGAAGATACCATGTTTAAACTTAGTCTATCAATTGATTCGTCAATTCACAGCGATAAAATCCTGGACACAATCATAGAAAATCTCTACTCTAAAGAAACCACTCAAATCTACGATACAATAATTAAAATAAAAAATTTAATCATAGGAAATAACAAATACAAAACATACTACCTCCGAGATGAGCTCATTAATCGTTTAGTCGAATTAATTAACGATTTATACATAAACTATTTACATGTTCTACTAAATGACCAAGAAAAAAACGACCAAATTTTAATAGACAATACATTTTTAGACTTAGTCAATCAAATATTGGTTATTTTTGGCAGTTTTGCACTCGGCAATTTGGAGCATTTAACCAAATTAATTAACAATTATAAAATTCATTTAATTTTGTTTAATATAG
The DNA here is from genome assembly GCA_002922825.1 of Brachionus calyciflorus. Classification (NCBI taxonomy): domain Eukaryota; kingdom Metazoa; phylum Rotifera; class Eurotatoria; order Ploima; family Brachionidae; genus Brachionus; species Brachionus calyciflorus. The sequence goes on from NTPY01000384.1 coordinate 1,085,222, forward strand.
TTCACTTGAGTTCGATTTTTCTAAGACAATCACACGAAAATGTAAATAATTTTAATTTTAAGATAATAGAAACAACGTTACGCTCAATATCGAATTTATATTCAAGTTCACAAATAAACTCAGGTTTAATATATCAATTGGATAAGGTTTTATATCATGAGGAAAATAATCATGACATACCACCAAATCTAAAGTCTTTAGTCGAGTTATTTTCTCTAAATAACACAACTAAATCAACAATTCTTAACATTATATCTATATCATCATTTAATTTGATGATTTCAACAAGTATTAAATCGAATAGTGAACAATTCAATGATTTCAATATAAAAAATAGACTTAACTTGATTAAATCGAATTTAATCTATCTTTTTTCAGGACTATTGACTTCATTACAACCTAAAATACAATTAAATTGTTTAAAATTCTATGCCTCGATGTCATTCGAGTGTCTGGAATCGACTAAGCTTATATTGAACACAAGTTATTATGACTATTCTTTATTAGATTTGATAAGTTCATTTTTATCTAGAGAAAATAATGCCGAATTACAACTCTATTCGGCTAAATGTTTAACAAACATATGTCGTTCGAGTTTAATATCGAAATTGGATGACATGGATTTAAATTCGAATGAATATAAGCTAGTTAATTTTAATAGTAAATTAATAAAATTAAAAGTTTTACCAACTTTAATACGATTATGCTCAACATATTCGAATTATTTTAAAAATTCGAATAGTTCTAAATATGATTTTCTATCGTTGAATTCATCTACTATAGGCCTACAAAATAAAAAACATTTAAATACATTTTTCTTAATTGAAATTTTATCGACACTTTCCTATTTGGTCGAATTGAGTTCTTACTTACAACAAACAGCTAGTTGTTTAGAACAGGTTATTCATCTAATAGTCTCGAATATTTTGATTGGATTTAATAATTTAAGTTCTAATACTTTGAATAATTCTAAATTACATAATAAAAATAGAATAGTGTATAACCTCAATAAAACATCATGTACTTCTTTATTTTCTTTATTTTATCTCTATTATAACCAATTTAGTAATCGGTCTATTTATTTCTTGCTCAATGAGCATCAATATAGGGTTTATAATGGCAAAAAATTTAATTTATTTGAAGAGTATTTAATCTATAAGCGTTTAATATCGGTTAGTTTTCAAACATTGGCATGTTTGGCCTCGAATAGTGAGGAATCTAGACGTATTGTCAGTGATAATTCAGATTTGTTATCGAGATTAATTGAATCGATAGAGATTAAAGATGATTTAAGCGATTTAGACGATGATTTTAATAATTTAACTGATTATAGGGATATTGAAGAGAAATTTGAGGGTGTAGAAAGTGTGAAATCCGATGCCACTTTGTTAAGAATTAGTTCTTTGTGTTTATTGCATAGTTTGTCACGGAGTGTTCAACAATTGAGAACACGATTTTTGGATACGAAATTATGGAATTGTATTATTGATTTAATTCAAAGACTTAAAGCTAAAAAAGTCGATTTTAAATATTTGATTGAGGATGGCGTGGAAGAAAAAATGGAAGTACAATTGGAAAAGGAAGATGATTTTAGTTTGAATGAAAAAAATTTGATTTCAATTTTAATTGCTATTTTGGCTAATTTACTGATTGAGTTTTCACCTTGTAAAGAAGTAAGTCTAAGTTTTTTATACTCTTCTATATAGTACCAATTAAACCCATAAAGGTTTTTGAAAAATTTATGTAAGGTTAAAAAATGTAAAAAAATACTCTCTGAATGTCTTTTTTTTCTTAAATTAAAAAGAAGTTAATTTAATTTTTTAAACTTTAGACCCTATTGGGCGATGATGTAATAAAAATCTTGATCGATTTTGTAAATTATACAAATAAATCAATTAGAATAAACAGTATATGGGCATTGATGAATTTAGCTTATCATGCCGATCAAAAAATAAAGCAACAAATATTAGCTGAAATGACATTCGACAAATTATTTCAGCTTTTGACTGAAAAAGATGAGATTTTGGTACTAAAAACTCTAGGGTTAATTCGTAATTTGATATGCAATCGACCTCATATTGACCATTTAATGTGTTTCTATGGATCAAGAATTATTCAAGCAGTCATTATGGTATTAGAAGGAGAGTACAGTGATAAAATGATTAAGGAACAGGCATTATGTATTTTGGCAAATATAGCTGATGGTACTAATGTCTCGAAAGAATTCATTATGGGAAATGAGGATTTACTCAGAAAAATTAACAGTTTTATGGTAAAATTTCAGATCTTTTTAAAATTATGTTTGACCATAATTTATTTTTTTTCACATAAGACTAATAATTTTACAGAAATTCAAGTAGCAGCAGTTTATTGTGTGTCCAATTTAGTGAATAACAATGACGATGGTGCTTTGGAAAGACAAAATAAATTAAAAGAAATTGGAGCCCATCGTATCTTACAAAAATTGTTACATTCAAATGATCCGATTCTATTTGAAAAAGTAAAAAGTGCCTTGCAACAATTTTCAACGAGCACACCATCGAATAATTCAAGCTTAAATAATCTTTTTTGAGTTGATAATTTTAAAAAAATTTTGAGTTTTTTTTTAATTTTATTTTGAATAGTTTATTAAATAAACAATAATTGATAATTTAAAATTTAGATAAACATTTTTTTTATTGTTAATTATTTATTTTTTATTTAAACTTAATATAATTATTCTTTAAAATTTTACAAAGAATTTAACGATCATTTTCTGCTTAAATTAATTTAGAATTTTTAAATTTTTTTATTTACTTGAAACGTGAATTATAATGAAACTTTTTTTTTAAAATTTATTTTATGACTTCAAAAATAAAATTTTTTCTATTGAATTAATAGCTTTTTTTTCATGTCGAATTAAAAATTATTCATCTATGATTAACGTAAAAAAAATATATCGTTAATTACCGTCGAGTTTTTCGAACCCTTCAATTAAAAAACCTAATTAATTAAATTGAAAAAAGATTGAAAGTATATTTATTTAATAAGAAAAGGCTCAAAATTCAATTCTTAAATTTTATCTCTGGAACGAACTTCCCATTACTTTCAAGTAGCTATTTGTTTAAAATCTCTTCAGTGGTCTTTTAGGATCTGATGATCCAGAATAAGCTGATTTTCATAGAGAAAAGAGAGATATAAGTCTATTAATGACTCAAGAGATTTGAAAATTATAGAATATAAATAAAAAATTAAAATTTATTGATATTGTAATGAAAGTTACGAAATTTAAAAAGAAATATTTGATTTTAATCAAGTTAGTAAAAGATACTTCCAAAGGTACGACAAAACAAGAGATATTGGATCTTATCCGGATAAAAAATATCTAAATTGATGTAATTTATAAATTTTTAAGAATATAATTATCGTTCGCTCTGCTCCTGGGGTGGTTTAATAACCGAATTTTCCGGAATTTTACCCAAAGTGACTAGAATTTTGGTTAAAAAAGTGTCAAAAATCAAATAAAATTAGAATAAAAAAAATTAAATTAGAATTATTTAATTAGGTGCTTTTTTAACCAAAATTCTCCTAGTCACTTTGGGTAAAATTCCGGAAAATTCGGTTATTGGACCACCCCAAGAGCAGAGCGAACGATAATTACGACATGAAATTAGTTACCAATTTTTTTGCATGTCACTATACGTAATGAGCGCACTGCCTTTTTATCGTTCGCTCCCTCGCATTAGAGAAGCTCTCGCCAGCTAGCGGTTACGGTATTTTAAATACAGGGGTCTTATCTGCATAAATTATTTGACTTTTGTTCTAGAAAAAAAAATTAATTTTAAAAATAAGGAGAATACTTAAAAATTAAGTGAAGTCAATTATTTGAGATTATTTCTAATTTTTAAAATTACTGTAGTACACATTACAGTCTAACCTCGATATTACGGACCTCGATTTTCCGGAAATTTCGGAAATCCGACAAAAAATCATTTTCCCTTTACAAAGCAAAGATTTCGTATATTAAAAAAACTCGCTTGAACGGAATTTCTTTGTCCAAAAAACTCAATAATACGACAGAAAATTTTAATTTTTGTAATAATTTCCTTATTATTTTATATGATTATGCGGTCAGAAATTATTATTATCATTTAATTTTGACAAAATGAATTGTAAATTATATATTTTCAAATTTTAACCTTGCATTTTGTAACCTTGTTATCATTTATGTACATAATTTTTAAATATTTTGTATTAAGAAATAATTACAAATCAACACATGGATTATTTTTAGCTAATTTATTTACAAAAATAACCGATTATGATGTTTTTTATTTCATTTAGAAAATTCAAACGCTTATACATTAATAAAAATTTTAAATAATTTGAATTATTTTAAAGTTCTAGTGCCAGACAATTTAAATTAGTATTTTTAAAAGGTAGCTTTTTTTGTTTAACCGACAATTTTCAATTAATTTTTAATTCCGGATTATCAGTTTTCCGGAATTTTTGATAATCCGACCTCTTTTCCTTCTCCCAGAATGGTCGGATTATCGAGGTTAGACTGTAATAATGATTTTAAAGATTTACCGTTTGGAGCAAATTTTTTTTTAAATTATTAAATAAAACTTTATTAGTCAAAAACTGCTTTTAATTTTGAAAACAATTTGATTCTTTATGAAGAGTAAAACTAGTGCCGGTACTAAATTAATTTTTTTTTCTAATTATTTTGATATTTTAAACTTAAGGAAGAAGGAAACAAACGATACTTTTATCGATTTTTTTTCTATTATTGCCAATTAGAATTGTGCGGAATTAGTCAATTTTATTTCAAAAACACAAAATGAAAAAAAAAACTAAAAAAAATCCAATTTAACTTAATTATTCAAATCCGATCAGATAACAAATTTGATTTAGACAAATACTTTTTTGCTGTTTTTTTTTTCTTCCCTAAAAAAGCAAATGCTCATGAATATTAAAATTTCAGATTGAGTTGAGAGAAACAACAATATCAAAAAAATTAAATTTCCACGATAAAGCACTTAAGCATGCATTTAAAAAGAAATTAATCAAAACTGTTCCATTCAGAATCAGAGTATAAAATAATTGAAAATATGATTATTGAATGTGGTAAGGATAAAATATGTGAATTAGAAAAACTAATTTTAACAATACTGGCCATATTGGCTTTATTAGTCACTATTTTTGGTAATATTTTCAATTTATTTTCATTTTATATTTGTCGCAATCAAAATTTGAAAAAAAATTCTACTTTTATTATTTTGTCCATTATTTTTTTGTTCGAAGCCGTCACTTTAAATTCATGGAATTTGAATATTTTTCTACAAATGTTTCCTAAACGATATAATAGAGAATTCGATCGAAAATACAATATTGATGATCATAACATAATTGAAAGTTTCTCCATACCGACTTGTAAAATATTTGCATTTACTCAATACTTTTCTTTACATTCTATTTCATGGCTATTATGCTTAATGCTGATTGACCAAATTTGCAGAATTTATTTTCCTAATAATAAATTTCAAAAACCCAAATATATAAAAATGTTTATTGGCGTAATATTAATGAGCTTATTTTTAATAAATAGTCATATATTACTGTTTGCTGGTGTTGTTAATAAACTACCTTTAATTAAAGCATCAGAATTTAACGGCACATTAATCAATGAGACTTTTTACATTGAAAAAATAGATTGTTATACATCAAAGATGTATAAATTTTATCCGACTTGGGATAGAATTCACCTATTCATTTACTGTGTAATACCATTTACTATTATGTTCTTGTGTAATTTGCTTATGGCTAAAAAATTATTAATACATCCGTCTACACTTAACCATGCTAAATCGGTGAGAATTAAGCGAAGAACAATATCAATCTTTGTTATTTTGTATTCATTGTTATTCATGAGTTGCTCATTGCCAAGTATTATATCTTATGCATTCTATTTTGATCGACTAAAGATGACTAGATTTGGACAAATTATTTTAGTTTTATTTGATGAGGTAATTTTTTCGTTTTTTGCTTTTAACTTTTTAGCGCATTTAATTATTAATAAGATTTATAAACATGAATTTTTTAGAACAATTTCGTACTGGAAATCATATTTTTTGTCATTTCAAAATAGACATTAATTTTTTCAATAAACTAATTCATATATATTTTTTCTTTAAATGATAATTAAATTTTATGGTTCAAATAAAATTTTGCTGTAACCGTACTGTACTCCAATCAATTTTGCTAGAGAACGGATATGACAGAATTTTAAAAGAAGTCCAGTAGAAATATATTTTAACAAATAAATAGAGTTGTTAATTGAAAAATAAAATTTCGTAATTTTTGGACTTCAAATAACTTTTTAATTTTTCAAAAAATGTACAGTAAGGGACATTCACAGGTACACTTCATGAAGGTTCATGAACCTTCCCAGCGAACTTAAATTCCCCACACTTTCAACGCTTCCTGCGAATTCACCACAATTAAAAACGGATTAATAAAAAACTTGTGCGAATTCCTACGAATTCCTGGGAATTCCCATGAATTCACGGTGAATTCATGGGAATTTTCTGAAATATTTCTCTTACGATTTTTTACATTTTTTTACCAAATTTTACAGAATTTTACGTAAGATTTAGTGCAAAAAATGTTATTTTTGGTAAGATCATGTAAGAAAATGTAAAATTTAGTCAAATAAAGTGATTTATGATTATTTTTTTAATATATTTAATTAAGAAAGATGATGTTATAGTTTTTTTTCAATTTTTCATATATTTTATAAAAAATTTGAGCTTTAGAGGTACATAAAATAAGAGAAGCACACATAAACACAAAAACATTTTTAGAAAAATGAGTTTTTCACATAAATTTCGTTAGAATAAAACTATACGCGACAAAAATCGATTTAAATTAATAAAATTATTCTGTAAAATAAAAAAAAATTTATCAATTTAGAATCAATAAGTGAGAGCGAATTAAAATTTACTGTAAAAAGCTTTAAAAACTTTCCAATTTTGCTTGATAAGTTTTAGTTGAAACTAAGAATTTTTTTTTATTTCTAATATTTTTATTCGTATTTTTAGCAAAAAAATTTTTTTTTACCAAATTTCATCAATTATGTTTGAGAATTCAAAAATGAATTTCTAAAAATATTCTTATGTGTATTTTTTTTAGATTCCTATATTTATGTTTTTTTCTACTTCTCTCATCTAATAAAATTTGTGGAAATTTAGTGAATAAAGTTTTTTGGGACAAATAAAATCCAAACTGGACAATTTTTATCCTTTTCTTTACTGAGAAAGGAAAGAAAAAATTTTAAAAAATACATTTGAATGAAGCTTTCTTCAGAGAAAGAGTCTAAGTAGAGAAACGAATAAGTTGAGGAAAACCTAAAGAAGAATCGAGGAATAAAATGAGTACTAGTTTGCTTAAATTTGGACTGTATCAATATGCACAATTTAAAATGAAATAGAAAGAATATTTTGACAAACGTTCATTTGTTTAAAAAATCAGAAACTTTGGCTTAAGCCGAGTGTAAACTTAATTCAGAATTGGACTGTATGCAAAAAATTTTCATTTTTTTCAGTAGTTTTTAGTAAAATAAATATAATCATTTATTTATATCTTTTCCTGAAAAACTAAAAGACTCTTTTGCCGATATAAACAGATATAATTTATGCAAACTTTTCTCAGGAACAAATATAAATGATGATTTGAAAATTTTCTCTTGATTTTTTTCATCGATAACTTTATTTAACTAAATTTTACATTTTCTTACATGATCTTACCAAAAATAACATTTTTTGCACTAAATCTTACGTAAAATTCTGTAAAATTTGGTAAAAAAATGTAAAAAATCGTAAGAGAAATATTTCAGAAAATTTTTTCTTTGTTTTCAAAAAATTATTAAAATCTCCGAAAAAAGTCAAAAAACGGACGTTTTTTTGGCAGAATTGATTTTTACAATATTTTACCGAACCTTATGTAAGATTAGGTAATCTGACGTAAAATTACGTAAACTTACGTAAGCTTACGTTAAATTTTGTAAGTAAGAAAATGTAATCTTACGTAAGATTACGTAAAATTACGTAATTTATTTTTGGTAAGAACCAAGTAAAATAAAACCACTGTAATTCGATTAAAGTATATTTTAAGTGATTTTTTTATTTGGGTGATGCTTTTTATGGCAAGAGTGGCGAACTGAACCCGGACCATTGGCTCAAAAAAGTTCAATAATTGATTCATATTCCCAGTCCTTCTTCTAAAGACTCAAACCATCAGCCTTAATTTTTTAGTGATTATTAAATAGGTGTTTAAGTAATAATTTATAAATTCCAGAGAAGCTGTTCTTGAAGAAGCACGATTATTGATAACATTTTGATTTCTAAAAAGTTATATGGATCCAACTAATAAATTAAGTTTATTTTAGTTTGAAAAAAAAGTTGACAATTTGTACAGTTAAAGAAAAAAAAATGTTGAATTTTTTTACTGTTAATAAATTAATTACATGAGATACGGTAAAATAAAATTTTCCCTAAAATTTTTAGGGATATTTTTAAGTTCTAACGGTTATGGTAATAGCAACGGTATTCTTCCAACTAAATTTAATTTACTACATCAAAAATAAAAAGATAATATATTTATTAATAAAGATAATATATCTACTACCGTGGTGGAAATGGGTTTGTCACATGACGTCAAATGACGTCAGCTGACGTCATGAAAAATAAAAAAATTTTCGTAAGCTTACGTAAGATTACGTAAAATTATACTATTAATTTTTTGTACTGTTAACAAATCTTTATTTCGGTCTTTAATTGAAAAATTAATTGTTGATAAAATGTACAGTTGATAAATTAATTGTTGATAAAATAGTTTCTCCCCTCAAATGCTAAAGCGAGTCGCTATGTTTTGAAGACCTTAAATTTGAATTTTTTTTCTGTTGAAAAAAAAACTTAAATAAAAGAGCTTTCATTTAAATCTTTTATAGAAAGAAATAGTCAATGTTGTTGTTAATTTTATTTTTTATAAAGTTTTTGGAATTAAAATTTTAAATAAAATAATCTTTTAATCGAAACTTTCAACAACAAAAAAAGCCTGGCGCTTTTATTTGAGTAAGCTTGTATTTGAGAAGATATGGTAAGATTAGTCAATTAATTAAATAATTAAAAATTTTGATTCTAATTAAGATTTATTATAAAAAGTTCACCTGTTTTTTTACCTGTATAATTAAGTGAACTTAGTTCACCTCCATTATTTAAGGTATTTGCATAAATTATGATAGTTCAGATATTAGAGAATAGGCGAAACATTTTGAGCTAATTAGGTAAAAAAATTAGTTTTACCTAAAATAATTAGTTTCTGTCTAAATCTATCTATATCTATATATATATTAAAGGGACATTTCCTTAGCAGTTAGTAACGTTAGCTAACTTTAGCTAACTTAGTTAAGCATTTCTTAACTCTTGGATAACCTTAATTAAGTTATTTATTAATTTACCTTTTTTTTAAAAGACCTTTAGTAAATTTCAATTCATGCAAATTGAAATAACTTTTGAACAGTAAGTTATAAAATTGTTCTTACAAATTGTAACAATTTTTCTCAAAAATATAATTTTACAAAAAATCCTGTAACAATGCAAAATATGCACGCCAATCTGCAACATTTTTGCAGACATTTTTTGTAGCAAAATTGTTACATATTGTAGCAATTTACAGAAAAATTTTTTCACGTACCGTTCAAAAGTTGACTCGGAAAAAGTTTACGGCTTTGCTGTAATTACATTTTGCTGTAGTTTAAAAAACATAATAAAAATACTATTTTTTTAATAAACTGCTTTAAAATCAAAAGCTAATTAATAAATTTATTTTTTATTATTAGTTACTAAGAGTTAGCTAACGATTTAAACTAATTACTAAAAAAAAAACTTTTTTTTTATTTCTAGCTGTTTATAAGAAAATATTCGCGTATTGTTTTTATTGGTAAATACTTGATAAATTGCGTCTGAAAAGCCACTATATTTTGAATTTAGTTTATTTTTTGGGAAACCTTTTAAGTTTTACAAATAAAATTTTCTTTTTAAGAATTCTTTCTTCGAATTTTTAAAATTTTAAACCCCATTATAAACTTATTAAATTGCGGAATTATTGAACAAGAAGACAAAAAAAGAGGATTCAAAAAAAAATCTTTTATCTATCTTTATCTATTACAAAAAATTTATTTAAATCTTGGAAAAAAGAGTACACATCTGATAGTAATTGATATTTTATGAACCATTTTTTAAAGCACACTAAAGCAAAATTTGCAAGTTTAAAAAGATTCAAAAATTTTTTTAAAGGGCTCTTCTAGAAAATTTTCTTAAAAGCTTTAGGTCTTAAAAATATTAAATTTCGAATATTAAAGTCTTTTTTAAAAATGAATTAGGTACGACAGGAAAACGACAAAATGTTTTAGTTTTTTATAAATATCATAAATTTTTAAGTACTCCTAGAAATTGAGGTTTTAAAAAGACGCGCGTTGACGCGCGCCAAATATTCCTAGTCTATATATATATATTAAACGGACATTTCCTTAGCAGTTAGTAAGGTAAGCTTACTTTAGCTAACTCTTAATAACTTAGTTAAGTTAAGCTTAAGTTAATTATAACTTAATTTAAGTAATTGTTTAATTTACCTTTTTTTTAATAGACATTTCCTTAAAAATAATTAAAGTTAGCTAGCAGTTGATTACTTAATTATCTAACATTATATTTTAACAACCAATGAAACGAAACATATAAATTAGAAACTTATTTTGAAATGAAAAAATTAACTTGAATTTCGAATTTTTAAACTTCGGAATAACTCGTTTTACTCTTTTAACAACCGTACAAATAAATCATTGATATTTGATATATACTGAATAATACTCATTTTTTTCTTTTCGAGGCTATACTAAAAAGGGAGAGCCGATTTTAAAAACCTAACATTTATCGCCAAGTAAGATAAAACAATCAGCTTAGATTATAAATCTTTTCAAAGCAAACGATTTCCTTTGAATTTTTTACTAATTTTTGTCAAACGAGAAGCAACTCTCTACCATTGATCAAATTTGACAATAAATTTTACTGTTTGCGTCCCTTCTCTTAATAAAAATGTTTTGAAATCAAGCTCCAATAGAGGCCTGTTTGAAATATTTCTTAGTGTGGCAGTTGTTTAGAGTAATATTCCTTATTTCGAAAAGATTTATCTAGACAACACTATTTTAACTCAAAGTCCTTAACTTTTTGCTTACCGTAAAACCTTGCTTATAAGCGACTAAAAATCGCTTCTCTGAAGGGTTAAATCATACTAAAGGAAAATGAATTCGGTCTTTTGATTTCACTTATCTGATAGACTTTAGTGGGGTCTATTCAGTAATAACAAAATTAAATTTTTTCTGCTTTTCCTTCTTCTAAAAAAAGGGGGGTTTTGGGGGGCACTTATAAACAAGGTAATACGGTAAGATAAATTATTGCTTTAATCTTAAATTATTTAAACTTTACAAGAAATAATTAAAAATGTAAACTTTCCTTTTCATCTCTCTTTTTTTTAAGTCGAGTTCAATAAAGCTTCAAAATAAATAATAATAGTTTGATAAAGTCAAAAGAGAAATTTTATGGAGTAAATTAATTGGCACTATATCAAATAATAGCAGATCAATTAATAGTCATATCAAATAATAGTTTTTAAATAGATGATGAATGGCGTAATTTCCCCGAAGCTTTTTTCTATCTACGTAGTGAACCTGATCTTTGATCTTGTATGGTTAGATCACGAAGTCAGAATTGGAAATGTAAAGGTTTGTGATTTGGGGGATTCTGTTACCTCTGGAGTATTTTTTATTATTTTGTTAAAAATTTTGAACACCAAAAGCTATTCAAGGTGGTTAAAACGGAGCCCATCCGAATAAAAGCCGTTGACACCGTTTCAATCGACTAAACAATTTTTTTTGATTCGGAAATTTACTCATTTACACTCGAAAGGTTCATTAGAACTTATTTTAAATATTTATATATTGCCTAAAAAAAGTAGTGGGTCTGTTTAGTGTAAAAATGTTGAATTAATTTTTTCTTTTTGTTTTCTTTTGGGCATCTGTTGAAATACCGATGGAATAGAAAAATCTACATGGAAATAGGGCAATTTAGATTAGAAAAAAATATTGACTGACTTGGTTATAGGAATAGAAGTATTTGAGTGTTTTTTTATTTTTTTTATTCTTTTATAAATTCTAAATAAAAGATTCAATTAAAATAACTTGGTCACATTATTTGATATTATTTCACTAAAGGTTTTTTTTCTAAAATACAATCAAACCTTTTATTGTCGAAATGTCTCTATTGTTAAGTAATTAATGTAAAAGGAAATGTAAATAAATTCTTGTCTATCAGAAAGGATAAATTCAGTCTGTTTAAAATTCATATTTTATACAAAAAAATATCCGATTTTTTGATAAATTTTTTAAAAAAGCAATGGTATATATTGATCAATTCAAAATAAAGAATAATAAAATCTTTTCAAAAATATTTTAGTTTACAAAAAATATTTTTAATAAAAAAAAATTAAAATGAAGTCTTTTGCCGAATGTAACGGTTCCTTAACATGTGAAGTAGAAGTCATTATCTTTAGTATTATTGGAGTTTTAGCTTTGACTTTAACAATCTTTGGTTCATTTTCGAACGCTTTTTCGGCTTATGTATGTCGTAGTGCTACTCTTAAAGACAATTCAACATTCATTATTTTATTTTTTGTATTCTTGTTTAAAATTACATCTCTCTATACGTGGAACCTAGATGTTTTCTTGTCTATTTTGCCATTAAATAAAGCTGAATTTCATGGTAAATATGAGATTGACCAACAAAATATAATAGAAAGTGCATCGATTCCAACTTGTAAAATCTTTACATTTAATCAATTTTTTTCACTTCATTCAATCTCATGGCTTTTAACCTTTATGGCCATAGATCAAGTGATCAAAATTTATTTTCCTAATAATAGATTTCAGTCAATAAAAAAAACCTATTTGATTTGTTTTTTTATAATATTAACTCTATTTCTTTTAAATAGTCACATCCTTCTATTCGGTGGAGTTATCAAAAAATTTAAAGTAAATACAAGTGAACAAATTAATGGTACTTTTGTGAATAGATCATTTCAAATAGACAAAATAAACTGTTATGAATCGGACTTGTACAGCTTTTATCCAATTTGGGATCAAATTCATTTATTTGTTTTTTGTTTTGTACCTTTTTTAATTATGATTATTTGTAATATTCTAATGAAAATTAAATTAGTTCCTACTAAAAATTTAAAAATATCAAATAAGAGTATTATTAAAAAAAAGAAAATAGCAAAATTTATAATTTTGTATTCTTTATTCTTTATGGTATGCACTTTTTCACAAATAATTTGTTTTGGATTTTTTTTTGAAAAATTATTCGCCACTCAATATGGTAGAATAATATTGAATTTGACAGACCAGATTACATTTAGCTTTATTTCTTTTAATTTTTTAGCCTTATTAAAAATCAACCATTTGTATAAAAAGTATTTTTTTATCAAACTTGGTTGCTTATTTCCAAAATTTAAAAGAAGAGTTACTTTGGATGATAAAAAAACTACCAGTGTACTGTCTAGTTCTAAATTTACTCAACCCAAATAAAAACTCTTTTCAAATTTTTAGTGTAAGTTTTGATTTATATGTGATACTTAAATAAAATTTTAATCTAAAAAAAGCTTTTTTATTAAATAGTGTATATCATTATATTTTTAGTTGATTGATTGTTCCAAATATTTTTTAATAATGGATCTACCTAATCACCACACTCAAAAGCCATTTTAGCACATTCAAAAGACGTTTCAACACACTCGCTAAAACTTTAAAAAACACTTCCTTATTATCACACTTAAAAAACTTTTTAACGCACCTTTAACCACCAAGAAAATAAAAAAATTTATAAAAAATTGAATTTTTAAAAATTTGTCTGAATTTTTTTGCTGAAAAACTAAAAAATTTTATAGAATTGATAGGAAAGCCTTTCTAAGACAAATAAGACACTAATTTCTGATTTTTCTTATTTAAACAACTCTAAATCGTGATGCTCCACCGAATCACGAATAATTTTCTCTAAACCAATAAGATTAGTATGTTATTAACTTGAAATTTTTAATATTTAAAGACTATTTATTGCCATTCGAACCTGGTGAATATGAAAGACAAAAATTTAGTCTTTTTAAAAAATTTAAAAAAAATTTTTGATGCGCTGAAAAGGTTTTGAATGGTGATAATCGCATTCATAAAAGGTCATACTAATCTAACAATAAATGAAAATAAGCCAATTAAACTTCAAAAAAACAATTTTTTTTACGATAATTTATCAAAAGGTTACTCAACTTGAAAGAAAATATTGCCCAAAATATAGGTCATAGGTATAGTCATAACTAATTATTGAAACCAATCTAAAATTCTAATTCAGAATGACAAAGAATTATCAAGCCTGTTCCAAACTTCACTTGCAGTCCGTCAAATGGACATAATGTTGCCTAATCTTTTTTCTTTTGACGAGTTAATCAAACAATTCGAAGAACAAGAATATGGAATAAAATTCACTAATGGTAAAAAATCGAAAATTTAGTCAAACTATTGATAGATGTACCGATAAGGTGTAAGGCAACATATCTCATATTTTCATTGAAAATTTAACCAACAATAAAGATACTTTAAAAATTAATTGTTACTTAAGACTAAGGAAAAAAGAAAAGGATGATAATTACCTGTATTGCATAAATAATTAATTTCTGTCTAAAATAATTATTTTTTCTTAAATAAAAAAAATCCTATTTTAGGCAGAAAAATTGGCTATAGTCTAATATGTGAACTTTAGTTCACCTAATTTTGAAAAAAATAAATAGGTGAACTTTTTGCACAATTAGTTCACCTATTTTTTTAATTAAATAATTGGTGAACTTTTTTTTTCATTTATAGAAATCAAAATGCCACAACATGAATTAATTGATAAATTTCGAAAATTACCGTGGTAGAAATGGGTTTGACACATGACGTCAGTGTTTATTTTACATCCAAAAAATTTTTTAATTTTTCATGACGTCAGCTGACGTCATTTGACGTCATGTGACAAACCCATTTCCACCACGGTAGTAGATATATTATCTTTATTAATAAATATATTATCTTTTTATTTTTGATGTAGTAAATTAAATTTAGTTGGAAGAA
>NTPY01000384.1:1104873-1136954 GCA_002922825.1 Brachionus calyciflorus
AATTATTATAGATTATTTAATTACAATAAATAAAATTTATTTATTGAATAGAATTAACCTCCAAATTTCGGAGAAAGTATAAAATTAAAGTAAATTAAATTAAAGTAGCGTTTCGACGGCCACAAATAAAATAAAACCAAAAAAAAAATTATTTTAGACAAAAATTAATTAGATTGAACATTTTTTTAGACAGAAATTAATTATTTCTGCAATACAGATAATATTTTCTCAAAAGAAAATCGAATTTAGATAAATGAGAATGAACAACCCGAAAGCAACTGAAAGTATTTAACACAAAAGAATTTACATATATTACAGTGGTGGCGATTAACTTCTAACAATCGCCATTTAACGTTATCTAACGCCATCTAACAGCTCCTAACGTTTTCTGTTAGATAACGTTAGATGACGTTAGATAACGCAAAATTGTTTCTGAAAAATAATTCGGGGCTGCTCAAATATCTGACCCAATGCTCATATATTTTACTAAAAAAAAATCGACAGTAAAATATTTGAGCAATTTATCATATATTTTACTTTAAAAAAATTTGCAGTAAATTTTATGAACAATTTTTTTATTTTAAATCAAAAAAGACAAAAAAAAATTTGTTCATAAATTTTACTAAAATATTACAAGTAAAAAATCAGACCCATGTTATTAAATTTAATATTTAAATTTGAAATTTATGAAATTATAAATCTTTGAAATTTTGAACATGGACTCCAAAGATAAATTGGTCACTTTTCATGAAATTTCATCAATGGATCAATATTTAATTAAGATCCAGTATTTAATTAAAATCGGCGCCCTTTTTCCGGAACGTGAATGTGACAAGTGTCAAACAAAATGTCGTTTAGCAAAAAGAAAAATAGTTGATGAATATTCGTGGAGGTGTTCAAAATGTACCAAATATTACTCAATAAAACATGGCTCATTTTTTGAACAATTTAACAAAACCTCCATTTTAAAAGTTCTAGAGGTAATCGAATATTGGTCTAAAGAACGAAAACAATGTGACATGGAACAAACTCTCAATATTTCTAAACCTACTTCGATCAGAATATGCAAATTTTTGAGACAAACTATTATATATTCGGATCAATGTAAAAGTTATGTCAATTTATCAAAGTTACCTGAAAAATACATTCACTATACAGTAAACCATTCGAAAGAATTTATAGATAAACGTACTGGATGTAACACGAATTCAGTTGAATCAATTTGGCTTAAATGCAAATCAAAAATAAGAATAATGAATGGTGTTAGTCGACTTTATCTTCAAGAGTATCTAGACGAAGTTATATGGCGTCATAACGAATGTAGAATAGCAAATAAAGATCCAAAAAAGGAATTGAAATATACTAGAAAAGTTGCTTTTGCTTAATTTGATTAATGTTAACAATATGGATAAGTTGAATAAAAGAATAGAAAAAGTCGAACGTGAGAATGAGGCTGAAGCGATGAAATTGAAATTACAAAAAAATCGGCTTACGTTTTATCGAGATGAATTTGTAATTAGTCATAATAGAATTATAAATAGACAAGATTTAAATGATTCTAATGTTGATGTGTTTGAAATAAATGAGCCTGAAGATGAG
This sequence comes from Brachionus calyciflorus, assembly GCA_002922825.1. NCBI lineage: Eukaryota > Metazoa > Rotifera > Eurotatoria > Ploima > Brachionidae > Brachionus > Brachionus calyciflorus. The sequence goes on from NTPY01000384.1 coordinate 1,106,473, forward strand.
ATTGAAAAAGATATTAATATATTAGAGGACGAGATGTTAATTTATGAGACAGTGGGTCAATTTTCACGATCAACTCAAACAGACGCTTCTAGTTTTAATTATAAAATGAAGCGAAAAATAACGGAGGTTAAAAAAGAGTCCGATAAAGTTTTTCTAAAGAGTAGATCTTTGGCAGAAATTTCGACACAAACCGAGTGGTCGCCATTTGCCGATATTTTGATTGATGCAAATTCAGAGGGGAAAATAAAGGAAACCAAGTATAACCTAAGAACAAGGAATAAAAAAATTTCTTAATATCTATAAATAATATTAAAAATTTATATATAATTATAATTTTGGGTCAAATTTTTTACTGATTTTTTTTTTTGGCAAAATTCATGATCAAATATGTAAAATAAATTTTTGTTAAAAATTTAAAGTAAAATATATGAGCAATTGCTCAAATATTTTACTGTCGATTTTTTTTAGTAAAATATATGAGCATTGGGTCAGATATTTGACCAGCCCCAATAATTCGAACAAAAATCTGGAATTTATTAAATAATTTATGTTTTTTTTTCAAAATTATTTAATCTTTTCATAATATCTTAAAAAATGTAAAAAATATTTTCAGGCACAGTTGAGGGGTGTTTCAAGGAAGAAACAATTAAAATAAAACTTAACAAATTCTGATCACCGTTTTAGTATCATTTAAAATTTTTTTAGTTTTTTCACTAAGAAAATTTAACAAAATTGGGAAAAAATAGTAAATCGAATCTTTGGTTCGTATTTTTTTTACAGAAATTATTTTGCGTTATTTAACGCCATCTAAAGAACAAAAAAAACAAAATTTTCTAACGTTAACAAAAAACGATAGGAGCCGTTAGATAACGTTAAATGGCGATTGTTACAAGTTAATCGTCACCACTGTAGTAAATATAATTTATAAATAAAACTTGATTTAAATTGATTTCTAAATTAATATTCTTTTATTATAAAAGACAAAGCCTAGTAACTTGATTTTGTTTCAATTTATTTTGTATTTCAACGATAATTATAAAATAATAACTCTAAAATTAAACCAAACAGAAAAGAGCTTATTTTATTTCAAAATTAAATACAGATTGCAAGTTCTATAACGTGAATAGTAAAAAATATTTTGAAATATTATAAATTTTCTTTAAAATTTTTTTGTTTATTACATAATGTGTTTGATGTAAATTAAGTTCCTTCTTGAAAAATATAAATATGCCACCTAAAAAGTCAATTAAAACTGAAAAGGAATCAGTTAATGATACTAAACCTTTGATCAAGACTGAGATTAAAAAAGAGCCTGAACCAACACAATATCTTAATTCTGATAATTTGAAAATGGAAAAAGTAACTAATAGTATATATTGGTTTCGCAAGGCTTTACGTTTACACGATAATCCGAGTCTATTAAATGCAATTGAAAAAAGTCAATATATTTATCCAATATTTATTCTCGATCCTTGGTTCGTACAACACAGTAAAGTTGGACCTAATCGTTGGAGATTTCTATTGGAATCCTTAAATGATCTAGATGAGCAGTTAAAACGCAAAAATTCTCGTTTAATTTTAATACGTGGTCAACCAAAACAAGTATTCACCGAAAAAATAAAAGAATGGAATATAAATTTAATTTGCTTTGAAAGTGACACTGAACCTTATGCTAAAAAAAGAGACGAAGAAATAACTAGTTTAGCTAATGAATTAGGAGTTAGAGTCGAGACAAAATATGGTCATACACTTTACAATCCAGAATATGTGTATAAAAAAAATAATGGAAAAGTTCCTTTACAATATCAATCATTTTTAGGAATTTTGGCAAAAATAGGAGATCCACCTAAGCCTTTAGATGAACCTAGTGGAATGTTTAATAAAATTGAAATTGATTATGATTTGTATAAAGTCCCGGATTTAGAGTCTATTGGCGTTGATTCGTCAAAATGCGGACCACGATTGTATCCTGGTGGTGAGACTGAGGCCTTAAGACGTTTTGAAGAAAAATTCAAAAATGATTCGTGGATATGCGCGTTTGAAAAACCAAACACAAGTCCCAATAGTTTGCAGCCAAGTACAACTGTATTAAGTCCTTATCTTAAATTTGGTTGTTTAAGTTCAAAAAAGTTTTATTGGCGATTAAAACAAGTATACGCTAGGAAAAAACATTCACTACCACCAGTTTCTTTAGAAGGTCAATTATTATTTAGAGAATTTTTTTATTATGTCGGCTCATATACTCCAAATTTTGATAAAATTGAAGGCAATACTGTTTGTCGTCAAATAAAATGGGATGATAAACCAGAGTATGTTCAAGCTTGGAAAGAAGCCCGAACTGGTTATCCGTTCATAGACGCCATAATGACACAATTAAGAACAGAAGGTTGGATTCATCACTTAGCTCGACATGCAGTAGCATGTTTTTTAACACGAGGTGATTTATATTGTAGTTGGGAAAAGGGTCAAGAAGTTTTTGAAGAATATTTACTAGATCAAGATTGGAGTTTAAATGCAGCTAATTGGCAATGGTTAAGTGCTTCAGCATTTTTTCATCAATATTTCAGAGTATATAGCCCTATAGCTTTTGGCAAAAAGACTGATGATAATGGAGATTACATTAGAAAATATTTACCTATTTTGAAATCGTTTCCAACAAAGTATATATATGAGCCTTGGACGGCTCCTCTAGAAATACAAAAAAGACATAATTGTATTATTGGTAAAGATTATCCGCGTCCAATAGTCGATCATAATATTATTAGTAAAATTAATATTAGCCGAATGAAGAAGGCTTATGAAGAAACGAAGGCAACCGCTGCAGCTGATGATGGAGAAGAAGAAGATGGTAAAAAAACTAAACCCACTGCATCCAAATCTGTAAAAACAGTGGCTAAATCAGAGAAAACTAGTCCGGATTCTAGGCCACCATCAAAAAGAGCAAAAAAATAATTTTGTTAAACACTTTTTTTTTTAAATTTAATCCCGTTTCGTTGAAATCTAAATTTTTTGTACTAAGAATCTCAATAAATTTGTTTATTAAATTTTTTTTCGTTCTCGCTCTATTATTTTTTTTTTTAGAGTTTATGTAAATGTTGCGTATTCTTAACATTGATATAAGCACTTGTTAAGCAAAAAATTTTAGGTCAATTTGTTCAATTTATATACAGTGAAACCTTGCTTATAAGCGAATTCTAAAGAAAAATGAATTTGGTCTTTTGATTTGGCTTATCCGATAGACATTAGTGTGGTCTATTTAGTTATAACAAAATTAAATTTTTTCTACTTTCCTTTCTTCTAAAAAAAGGGGGTTTAAGGGGGCGCTTAAAAACAGGTTAATACGGTAATTAAATTATTAATGTTACGCTTTAGTTATGGATTACCTTATTTTTTCGTAAATTTCCTCCATTTTTTTAAAAAGCGAATTTTCGTCAAAACTTTATAAGGTAGCCTCAATTTATTAACCCTTATGAAAAAACGCGTAGAATTCGAGAATAACGATTAAATAATAATTTGTGATTGGAAATTCAAATTCAATAACTAATTTTTTTTTGGTTGGCCCTTAATTTATTTGATATTATTTTTACGGGAAAATTTTTTCCACAATTATTCAATTTTTTGATGTTGCTAGTATTAGAAGCCTAATTTTGATTTGGAAAATCTTCTTTATTCTCTCTCTCTCTCAATTTTTTTCTTAATTTTTCGAAAATAAAAAAAGATATATTTTAGTATAAAAATGTCTTTTATGGACGACGAACCATTCTTGTATGAAGGAATTATCTTTTTTTTTTCAAATTTACAGCACTTTTATCGAATTTGTGACGTGGTTGTATGGCGAACGTACCATATCGTACTATTAGAAAATTTTCCTAAATTTTTCGAAATGGTTTTTTTTCGTAGCTATTAATAAAAAAATGTTTAACAGAATTTAATTTAGAAAAATATTTTAACTAAAAATTCATTAAAAAAAAGGAACCTTTTCTTGATAGGATAATGAAAAGATAAAATTGATTAAAAGATTCTTATGTTTGAAAAACATTCATCTCCTTAATTATTGAGAGAATATTTTTTTAGTCGGTTAAAAATTATTTGAGACTTAAAGTAATTATTCCTAATATTTTCTCGAAGTTTTTGAAAATAATAAATTTACAAGTAGTAACTTGAATTCGATAAATATTTTTTTTTCGATTGAAATTCATAGATTATAATCATTTTGTACAATTAACACGATAATCCAAAATAAAAGGCCCTATATTCGTATAACAACAACCTTTAATATTCCTAACGAAATAAAATATTCAGAATTATAGATGACAGCACATTTGTAAAACATAAAATCAAAAGTATATATACACTCTAGTAATTTTTTATGCATAACAAATCAGGAAAATTTTCTCATTTAAGTCTTAAATCTAAAAAAAAATCTATAAATTTAACATAATTTATTATTATTTTCAATTAGATTCTAAGAAATGGTCCAATAGGAAATAACTATTTATGAAAATGTTTAGTGTTGCTTATAACATAAAATTAATAAGAATATCTTTCATTTTATATTTTCGTACAAGAATTTTTTTCTTTTATTTATTTATTTTTCTCACTAAATTCAATCAATTGAATCGTTTTTTTTTATCGTTTGTGTGTGTGTTTTATTTTAAAAAATATATATGGGTCATTTTATAAATAATAATGTTAATAAATAATAATTAAGATTTTGAAATAAAGAAAAAATATGAAAATGAAGTCTAAACACGATAGTAGTTCGGATAGTAGAGACAGCGCATCAAATGGTGCTGGTAAAAATGACGATTCAATGAGTGAAAGTGGCGATCATAGTCGTAGTCGATCAAGGAGTCGTAGTAGAAGTAATTCACCATCTTCGAAAAAAGACCGAAGTGCCAAAGGTTTCTCATAAAAAATTTTCCTCTTTAAAAATATTTTTGCTTTTTTCAACTTGAATTTTTGTTTAAGACCATGATGCTTTATCTATTTATATTGGAAATGTTGATTACGGAGCTACTGAAGATGATCTTAAGGATGCTTTTATATGCTGTGGTGATATAGTTAGGGTTACAATTATAAAAAATATGAAAACTGGTCATCCAAAAGGCGCTGCATTTATAGAGTTTATAGATAAACAAGGCGTACAAAGTGCCTTAAAAATGAATGGAGTAGAAGTAAAAGGTTTGTCTTGTTTATTTTTGTATTTTTCTCTAATCTTTCTAACTCAATAAAAAATGCGCTTAAAGGAAAATCCTGTTAATTATCTCCCGTATTAAGTCTCAGATGGTACTTTGCATTAAATTTTTAGTTGAATATAAAAATTAAATTTTTACTTATTGCTAAAAATTCATCAATTTTGTTTCTAAAATTAAATTATCAATTTCACAAACCCGAAATTTTTGATTTTATTTTATTTATAAACCTTATACTTAAAGAAATAATTACCTAGAAACTAATTCTTAAAATAAGTGAAAATTCTTATGTTCGACATTAGACAAACCTAATCTTTCAAGTAAAAAAAACTTTTAAAAATAAGAATTTTGTCAATTATCCTGAAAAAGGATACTTAAATGTTCGGCTTTAGATTTTGTACCAAGAAAAGGTTTCTAGGTAATACTTTTTAAAGAATTGTATATAAATATCACTGTTGAAACATTCTTGGACAAACTCGATGCATCTTGAAAAAACAGAAGTATCTAATTTTTTTCTTGTAAAGATTGCTTTGAAAAATTATTGACTTAAAAAATACTATTAAATTATTTGAAGAAAGATCAACTTGTAAAATCTGATTTTTACTTACATGTTTTCCAATTTTTGAAAATATTTGACAATTTCAATCAATGAATATGTAAGATTAGTTTGATTTTTGGTATTTTAAAAACATTAGCGAAGGTCTCCAAGTTAAAAATATTTTCAAGCATCTGATAATATAACCTTTATTTAAATCCGTGTAAATCAAGCAAATATCGCCCGGAACATGGCCCGCATCACCAGACACAATTTTCGCTTAAAATCATTGACTATTTAAAATATCTTATAGATGACATTCAGGACTATATTTTAATATATAAAAAAGCTTATGAACTAAACATAAAAATTTTTGAAAATCTTTTATTTTCTACCCGCCGGTATCCTTTTTAAGTTTTCTGTCGATATTTTGAATTTTCTAATAGATTTTAGAAAATACGTATTCGAAACAAAAAACATCAAAATTTTCGGTTTAAAAAAAAATTAAATTAAAATTGAACAGCTTTTTAAAATCCGATACAATAAAACGATACTTAGATAGCTTTCTCTAAATGATCAATTTTTTTATGCAGAACTTTCGTTGGTCAATAAGATTCTTATGTGATACAAATTTTTCGGATATTTTCACAATTTAATCAAGACTTATAAATATAGTAAAAAAAATTGAAGCTGTTTCTTCCTTTAATAACAGGATTTTTCAATTGCTCTACTAAACCTTTCTTTTCAAAATTTTAATCATATTTTTTTTTAAATTTAAATCAAAATTAACTTAAACAATAAATAAAACAAAATAAAAACATAAAATTTATGTAAATTTAGTTACATGATGTTTAAATAATGAAATATAATTGATGTAATAAACTCGAAATAAGGAAAGAACTGAGACTAAAGAAAATATATATTATGATCCTTTTTTAGTAATAAAAGAATGTAATATTCCTTAATAAACTCTTGAAATATTTGATCAAAACGAAAAAGATTAATTTATAGATAATATTTAATAAGTTAAATAAAAATGCCTGGAAAAATTTGAAATAATTTAATCTGTAGTAGTGTTTTTTATTTGTGTTAATTATTAAAAATAATAAATAAAACTTAATAATATAATAGGTCGACCCCTGAGTGTAACAAATAAAAAGCCTAAACCAGAAAAAAAACCAAGACGAGATAGACGAAGTGACAGTTCATATTTATACGAAAGACGTAGTTCAAGATCGGCTTCTTCATATTATATGTCGCCATACGGAAGTCGTTCACCATACGGGCCTCCATCACGAGGCTATTATGATATGCCACCACATATGGAGTCCCGTAGAGGACATCCGCCCTCAATGCATCACATGCCAATCGATCCACCAAGAATGTCGAGATATGATCCCTATAGACGACCAGAATTCTATGATCCATACATGATGCCACGTGGAGGTCCAAGCTCACACTTACCTCCACCACCACCATATTATCATCATCCAGATAAATATAGCTCTGGTCATCATTCGTCAAGAAGTAGCCAACCACCGCAAAGATACTCAAATCCGTTTAGCCGCAGATAGAATCAAAAATATGCGTGTAATAATCTTACAATCTCATTTATCATAAGATCATAAAAAAAAATATTTTTTTTTAAATTTTTTTATTTAAAAAAATTAAGTTATTAAAAAATTTTAAGTAGAAAAAGAAAATATAAATATTAAATCATATTCGCAATTAAAATTAGATTTTTTTTTCTGTCTTTTTTTGTAATTTTTTTTTCTTTGGATGTTTTACGGAATTCATATTGATTGTATTTTTTTTATGACTAGATCTTATATATATAAATATAAATATTTTGTTTTTATTTTTAAAATTTTGATCAAAAATTAATTAAAATTTTTGGTACAATCAATAAATTTAATAAAATTTATCTTTTTAATTAATTATTCATATCCCCTGCCTACCGTGCCGTACATCCAATACGAAACAAAATCAAAAATAAAACCAACAACAGAAAGCAACATTAAAGAATAAATTAAATAAAAAATTTGTATATATAATTCAAAAATAAACTCAAAAGTTTAAAATTAATTTTTTAAAAAAGCTTTAATTTAACTATAGTTGTCATTTAAAGCCGTTTATGAACATTAGGATATTAGAGTTTTTGCTTTTTTTTGTTCGATTGAACTTTATATGCATATAAGGTGCCCCAAGTCATTACTATTAGTATCTTTAAATTTTATTCCTCAATTGATAAGCGATTCCGGAAATTTTCTGAATAAAATTTTAAATGTATAATGATAATATCTAGCTAAGATGGTTTCGATTTTTTTAGAACAATATTTTATTTTGAAGTATTTCTCTAATAAAACCTTATTTTTAGTAATTTTTAATTAAAATTTTAATTTTCTTGAAACTTTAGTAATTACTATTTTGGTTTTTACGAATCGAATTTTTCAAAATCAAAACCAATTTTTATAAACCATGGTTAATTCTATACTTCAAAAATCTTTTCAGAATATTTTTATCAGAATAGACATAAGTTATTAAGGCTCAAAAACAGCCCAATCTTAACTAAGGTTTATGATATGCACCTTACAAAATACATAGAAAAAGATAAGAAAAAAAAGTTTTTACTTAAAAAGATCGGTAGTTTTACTGAAAACCACCGAACCAAATAACTCCGGTCACTTAAAATTGTTTAGAGAAAAGGCTAAATTTTTTAGAAAAATAAAAAGTTGGATAAATCAAAAAATGACATGGTTTATTGACAGACCGGAGTCGGTAAATTATGTTAAAGAAAAAAACAACGATCAGTTTCTAAAAAAAAACAACGATCTTCGTTTTAGTAATAGCCTCTATTATCATCTCTCGGTAATGGATTTCTTACTCGTTTTTCAGATCAACTGTTAATTGGTGAAGAGTGCTGTTGATTGAATTGAAAATTTCTCAAGGTCTATTTTCTTTTGAATTCGCAAAAAACCATTACCGGGATATGGAAATGGAAAGGTTTATTTTTTTATTGGTAATAAATCGAATTTTTCGAATTATTTTTTTAAATTTTCCTTATGCTCTTTAATAAGATTTATTGTTTAATTAACAAAAAAGTATTCTATTAATACAGGGGCGCTTGAGGGATAGAAATCGACACAAAAGAAACATATAGTTACACTTTATATATTTTATCCTTAATACCTTTAAGAATTTTAATAATATTTTTCCACAATTTAAATATTTAGAAGCAAAGCGATATTTTTTATACCAAAATGACTAAGTAAATGTTTCCTGTAATGTTATTTTTGAGTATTTAAAATTATTATAAATCTAAAAGTTTGAAAAAAATTTTAATATGAATGAGTATAATTTAAATCTATAAAAATTTGATCAAATAAAAAGTATATAATACATTGAAAAATTGTAAATTTACTACAAAAATTTTACAAAGCTAATTGATTATTAATTTTCTAAAAGACGAGTTGATTCTGACTCTTGAGAACCATTTGTGATAACGTTAGATTTTTGTACAAATTTTACCAAATAATCATTTATCAAAAACAAAGCAGAAATAACGACTAGTATTAAAAATGCTAAAACTATCCACGACGCTGCCATTTCAAATCCTATCATATCTACAATATATCCTCCGAAAATTGGTCCAACTAACGATCTAAACAAAAAAATAAAAAAATAAAATTTAAATATGTTTATGGTATTGATCTTACCCTAAAGACCATGTTGAACTAAAGAATCCTGAAACAACACCTTGAATTCTAATGTCATTTTCATGGCCTTGTTTTCTTCATAAAGAAAATTTAATTTACATCAATTAAATTAGCAAGTTGTTATCAAATTTAACTTACAATGCTAATCTTAAAAGTTCTGAATAACCAGGAATACCCAAACCACCAATACTAAGTCCAAAACCCAAATATCCAATAATAATAGTAACTAAATTTCTTAGCAAAAAAAATTTTAACTAAATAATTACGAAAAATTGAATTACAAAAATTTTGAAAAAAATTTACAATTTCATGTTTAAAATTGGTATCGGAGCAATGAGACTGAACGAAATTGCAGATACTATTGCACTTAATAACATAATATATTTCATTGAATTTTTAAACTTTAAAATTTAAATTTTAAAAAATTTAAATTTTTTTTTGAATAAAAAAGAAAATTACTTTATCACAAATAAAACCAATTAAAGGTGTTGAAATAATATAAATTAATGAAGGAAACATCATTATTAAGGCTATTTGAATTGGACTTAATTGAAGCTTAGCAAAAAAAAATATTAAGAAATTTTATTATGATCTAAATAATTAAATAAAATACTGGGAGAAGATGAATCTCGATTGATGGTTGTGTAAAACCAATTGATAAAGCACACATAAATATAAATATGAGAGTCAATACAAATCTTGGTATTTTAAAAAAAGGTAGCATAGGAAGAGTTTCTTTATTTCCATCAATACTATCTGTATCCGGAAAGAATAAATAAGCAAAAATGAACTGAAGAAATAAAAATCCGCCCATGACGAAAAATGGAGTTTCGAATCCACTTAAAAAAAAATTTAAATTCCTAAAAAAAATTTTCTGATTTAACAAATTTACCCTAATTGGTAGAGAAAACCACCTATTACGGGTCCAATCTTTAAAATAATCAAAATTAAATTTTTAATCTTGCAATAAATTTTTTTTCTTACCATAAATCCCAAGCCGTTAAAGACTTCTAAAAGAGAGACAAAAAATGATACTCTTTCTGGAAAATAATGCCCAACGATGGCAAACGATAAACCCATGGATACACCAATACCCGTTACTGCTCTACAAGCGATACACATAATAAAAAATGTCAAACCTTCTGGACATAAGTCTAAAAACCCAAATAAAATTTGACTACCACTATTAATAAATAAGCCTCCTACGAACAAAAATCGTATTCCATAATGTTGTAACTAAAAAAAAAATGCTTTCAAATTATATAAATATTTAAAGAGTTTAGTCCAATTTACATGCTTTCCGAAGTAAGGGGATAAAATAAAAACAACGAATTCAAACACTCCAAATATAATTCCCACTTGAGTTTGGGAAATTTTTTTACTGATCGCTTTGGAAGGAAAAAATGGCGCAAATAATGAGAAATAGGCTGCTGATAAGAAAAAGTAACTTGAGAGTAAACTTAAAGCAACTAATTGAGGCCTTGTCATACGCAGGTCCTTGCCAAAAATTACTATTGACTCATTTTCAGTTAGACTTTTATCGGAATTTTTTAATTTCGAAGAAGATGTTGGTGTTAATACTTTCACATCGATTTTATCAAATAAGTCTAAAGATTGGTAACTCATTCCTTTTATTACCAAAGCTCTAAAGAAATTTTTAAAAATGTGTTTATTAAAAGAAAATATTTTTGAAATTAATTTGTAAATAAAAATAGCTTAATAATGATTAGTAAACAATTTATAAGCTAGGAAAAAAAATCATTTGAATTCTTATTGAATAATTAATTCTACAAAGCAAATAAAAATACTTGTACATTTTTAAAATTATCCTTGAAAATTATTTAAAAATTGACATTAATAGTAATAATTTGATCATGTGATTTTCGCAGAGCTTTCCAGCATTCGAACATTTTTTTAGTTGCAGTCTGTGTTTAATATGTAATAAAAAGAGTTAAAACAAAAGTCATCATTGAAAAACTATAAAATTAAAATTCTAGTTCTTTAAATATATTTAACAAAAGCTCTCTAATAAACTTTCCTTAACACTAGAAGGCCAGATTTTTTTATACCTTTAAGGACCAAACGGTTTTTTTCGACCCTTCAATCTTTTATACAGTTTCATGACTAAATTTTTTTATGAAATAAATTATTTTCGCTTATTTAGGCTATTTCTATTTTTGGTGATTTTCCTCAATACTTATGTCATTGGACGGATTTAAAAAATAAACTTGTATGGAAACAAACAAATAATTGGTTCACTTTTTATTAAAATACTGGTCGCATTTAATCGCTTCTTAGAATTTTTTTTTTGAATTTTTACTTAGTTTTACTTAATTATTTTCATTTTTGATGATTATATTATGAGAACCCTAATCAATAATTCTTTTTTATTTTAACCTCTCCAAATGCTACTACATTCCCGATACCTAGAAATTTTTTATTTTATTCAATGATCATGAAGAATATAGAGGAAAAATTAAGCTTATTAAGAATTTTAGATTTTTTATTTAATTTTAATAAAAGTAAAAACTTAAATTTTCAAGTTTTAATTGTCATTTGATCAAAAGCTTTTAATTTTTACACTCTAAACGGTTAAATTAAAGACAGGGTTCAAAAAATCCGTTTGGTCATTTAAGTATTAATTTATTTTTTCCGGAAAAAGTTTTTATTAATGATCAAAATCATATTTTTTAAAAAGGTTTCCTAATTTTAAATAAGCTAGTAAAAGATTGGGTTCGAACAATTTTTTTTTTGACAAAAACATAACTTTTAAGGACAAAAACGAGTCGAAAAACCGTCCGGTCCTTTGAGTGTTAAAAAATAATGCCGATATTGAGTATTTATTACCGTTTAATTTGATCCCGTTTCGTTTTTTTGAATTTGTCCCCGAAATAAAATGTCTCCAAAATATGAAATTTTCATTAAGAGGTAATTTAAACTTATTTTAAGAGAGTTTTGGGTTTTATTGAAAAAAATCAATTAGTTTAAAAATTTATCATTATAAAAAAATAAAAACGAAAATAACAAAAAAAATAGCGCCTTGTTTTAAAAATTAATTTTAACATGATCAAGTAAGATATCTTTTCTTTTTTTGTTATTATCTTTATAATTTTTATAAATTAAATAAAAATAAATTAAAATATTTTAAAAGTTTTTGTCAATGGTTTTATTTTATTTTATTTTTTTCAAGAAGACCATTTTGGCAAGTAAGTCGTCCATCCACTATTCTGACTATCAGTATGGGTATCTATAAAAAAAACGAGTTTTTTTTTCAAGTTTTAGTTTGTAAAAATAAGTATCTTAGAAAATTACTTTTGGAAAAATTCATAATTGCATTTTGTTCTTCTTGACTAAGCTTAAGCATAGTTGTTAGTACTGGTAATAACTGAGACCTTTCTTGTGTAGTTGATAAAGTCATGAATTTGAAAACAACATTTTTTAAATATTCCATATTCGATATTGATTTTTCTCTTTCTTGATTTCTCTCCAAACGTCTAATTTCCTCTTTGAGCAAATTTATCTGCTCACTTAAACGAGCATTATTCAATTCACTGTCGTTTAATAACTCATTTAAATGGTCCAATTGCATTTTTGATTTACTTAGATCTGTTTTTAATTGATTTATCTGCCCTAAGAGATATTTTGAATCTGAGCCAGTCTCTATCAATTGAGACGATGGCTCACTCAAAAGTTGCTCTAAAGTTTTTAATGAATTTCTATTATCCTCACTATCCGATGATTGTGATTCATTTCCTAATATAAAATTATTTCTAGGTGATAAAGTATTCACATGTAAAGACTGTAATTGAACTAAACTATTATTGGGTGTTAGGTCACCTGGGGATGGAGACTTATTTTTTAATTCTGTTAGAGCTCTATTTAATCGTTCAATTTCACGTCGACTTTCGTCTAGTTGAATTTGAAGCGAATCAATATTGTGTAAGTGTTGACTGTTTAAGTTTCGAATTCTTTCTTTATGCTGAATAACTAAGGCTTCGTTTTCAATTTTTAACGTTCGAATAGTCTCGTTAATTTCATCAAATCGAGAACTATTTGAATTAATTATTTCTTCGGCTCTTTAAAATTCAAGAAAATTTTACAATTAAAGAAAATTTAAACAAAAATGCATTATTTAAGTTTACTTATATTTCCATTCGTTTTCTTTTTCCTTCAATTCATTAATTAATTTAGTGTTACGTTCAAGAACACGTGAATACTCTTCTTGAGTAATTTCATTTTCTTTTTCTAGGATTTTAAATTTTTCTTGACTATGATCCAAATTTTCAGTTAGGTTAACGATGGCTTTTTTTAGTTGTTCAATTTCCTGAGTGTATTTTTGAATTTCAGCACCGTTTATTGTTTGATTATTGATTGTTTCATTTTGTTCTTTTTGTTTCTTGAATACGTGTTGTACTTTTAATTTGTAGTTATCAAATTCATTTTGTAAAATTGATAATTTATGTTTTAGATCATCTATTTCGCTTAAGTAAGCTTGACTTTTGGTCTCAAGTAGTTGATTTGAACGATTGTATGTATCGCTCATAGAATGAAGCTTATCTTGGATTTTTTGACGATCTGCGCTTAATTCGGCTAGTTGTATCTTTTAAGTTAAAGTCTTAATTAGAGTCTTAAATTAATAAACTAAATGTTTTGTTTTTATTGAAGCAGTGTTCAGTTTTGGTTAGTATTTCCTATAAGTTATTTTGACTGAAGAATTGGTCGATTGGTTTTATTTCTAATTCCTGAAATAAGTTTCGATCAGCATATGTTTTGGAAACGATCAGTTTTTTGAAGAATTTAAAAAAAAACTTTCAACTTTCCCCAAATTTCAGAAATTTAACCGGTTTATTTCTAAAATTACACCCAAATATGTTGAACTCTAAAAATCGTAAAAAAAAATAAAACCTCGTTCAAAACGGATGAAACTAAAACCTACAAAATATTTTTATTATTAAATCTTTTTTTAAAATATTTTGTAAAATTCACCCGATATCCAAATAACCTTATATAATACCACAAATTCTAATAAATCTCAAAGAGAAAAATTAATTTGCCAAAAAAATAAGGACATGTCTAAAAAAATTAAATTAAAAGGTTTAATTTCGTTCAATATTTTTTAGGGTACTATAGAAGCCAGTATTGGCAGTATTGCATAATGGCAACGAAATACATATGAACTTAAAAAAAAAACTCTTAAAAAATTAATAAATAAATTACTTTATAATTTTCTACTTCTAGATTTAACGATTCTAATTGAGCTTTTAATTGCGCTTCAGTATTTAAGTGTTCAGATTCATGAGTTTTAGCATCGGATACATCTTTTTTAGCCTTGACTAACAAATGCTTAAGTTTAGTTGATTTCTCTTTTTCATCATCTCTTTCTCTTTCTAAATTCTCAATTTGCTTGTTTAAATTATTAGTATTTTCTTTAATGGTATTAACTTCTTGTTTCAGATCGTTAATCTCCTTATCCTTGGCTATTATTTGAACATTTAGAGATTTTATTGATTTTTCATAATCAGCTATTTCTAAATCTAAAACTTTTGATTTCGATGCTTCTTTTTCATATTTTTTGTAATTTTTTATCTCATTTTGAAAATCGTTCTCAACATTTTTAAGCTTATTTTCAACTTCTTGTTTTGATTTGGTCAAATTTTCAATTTTGATTTCCATGCCATTTATTTCTTGCTTAAAATTTTGTATTACTTTTTCTAATTGAGATTCCAAATATTTTCGATTCTCGATCTCCTTACTCAATTCAGAATTTTTTATCGATATTTTTTCGTTAAATTTTGCGATTAAATCTTTTTCTAAATCATTTAAATCTCCGATAAATTCATTGCCAGTCTCGTTTAGAACTAAATTGTCTCTTATAAAAATTAAAAAATTTTCAAATTTAATTTTAAGATTCTCAGGGCTCGGATTTGTCTCATTAGATTCAATTTTATTAGTTTCGTTTAATCCGATTAATTTTTGACTTAGTGCTTCAATTTCGCTGGAAAGTTCAACATTTTTTTCTTTTTCAGCTTCCAATTCGGACTTTAGTTCGTCTATATAAAAAGTCATGTCTTCTATTTGCTTATTAAGATTGGAAATTTTACAATTTTCAAGATTGCTATGATGAATAAAATCGACGTCCCGATCAAAATCACCTTTTTTATAATTATCTACAATCTCTCCTTCTTCAGTTTCTTCTTCAGCTATTGATTGTAATTCATTTTGTACATATGAATCACCGATTCTTTCCTCCTCCTCTAAATCTTCTTCATCTTCCTCTACAATAATAGATGGTTTACCCATACGACGGTTATTTATTAAACGCTTTTCTAATTGTAACTTTTCAGTGTTGAGAAATTTTATTTCGTTGTTAAGCATCTCTAACATAGACTTATTTAAGCTTATTTCTTGTTGGGCATTTTCTAACTGAGGTTCAATTTCGAGTTTAAATGATTTATACTCGTCTAAACTTGAATGCAAATTCTCAATTTCTACATTCAAAAACTTAAAATTTATAACTTAATAAAAAAAAGTTTTTTTTTTTTATTTTAAATAAAAAATTTAAATACTTGAATTTTTTCTTTTAATATGGCATTTTCATTGCTTAGTTCTTGGTTTGCTTTAGAAAGTTCTTCAATTTTTTCATTTAAGTCCTTTTTTTAAAATAAATTAATTGAAAATTTATAAATACAAACTTAGTTTTTGATGTTAAATTCAGATTTATTGCACTATGAAGAACACCTTAAGTTAGAGTAAAGAAGACTTAGAGATGATCTGATTCAGTTGTTTTAGATCATCAATGGTTTAGAGAACATTAATTTGACGTATGGAATTAACTTTTCACTAGCAAACAAAATAAACTTAAGAAGGGAGCACGATAGAATACTTGTAAAAGAAATTATCAAAAGAGGCTCATATAGATACCATTTTATTACAAATAGGATTGTAAATTATTGAAATGATTTGCCAAGAAAGTAAGTAATCAGTAAATCAGTGAATTGCTTCAAGGCTATCATGGACCGAGAGGTGTTTTGAATCGTCAAAAGAAAAGACTGCTAAGGTTTAAGATTTTTGGACTATGCGCTATTTCTCACATTGCAGACATTTTTTACTACTACTATTAAAAAATA
Source organism: Brachionus calyciflorus (assembly GCA_002922825.1). Taxonomy (NCBI): domain Eukaryota; kingdom Metazoa; phylum Rotifera; class Eurotatoria; order Ploima; family Brachionidae; genus Brachionus; species Brachionus calyciflorus. Next base: position 1,123,046 of record NTPY01000384.1, read on the forward strand.
AGGTGATAAATCTATTTATAAAACCTTATGATTGGTATTAATTTATTTTTTCAATCTTTTAGTATCTTCAGGTTTTTTCAATCTTAAGGTTTTCAATAATAAAGTTAAAGGCGAAAGCATCATAAAACTTCAGGGTACTTAGATTTAGGAATTTCAAAAAACAAACTAGACCACGTTGTTAAGCACGAAAAGTTGGTATAGGATAGTGCCAAAATCAGAAGTCATATATCATCCCCGCTATATTCCCTCGAATTTAAGGCTTTTTTGAAGACCTAATCCAGAAATTAATAAAAAAAAAACAAGCTATCAAATTTTTTTTTGAATAATGAGTTCAGGGAATAAAGTTGCCTAGGTGTTGTCATTTTCATGAAAATATGCTATACCATTCAGGAAATAATAGAAAAAACATGTTTTTAAGGGTTGACTGATTTTGGCTTTTATGTTTACCTATAAAAGTATTTACAGATTATATATATTTAGAAGTCAAAAAAAAGTTACATTATAAATTTAAAGATGACTGAAAAAAATAATTTAATATCGAAATCAATAAAAAACCTAAATAAAGCCTATAAAATTCGATGGTTACATAAAGCAGGTTAAGTTCCGATTAATTTACTGAGATTATATAAACATAATCAGGGTCGGTACCAGGCTATAATAATAGGTGGTGTTTAGTGTCTTGATGATCTGGGTCATTCAATTAAAGCTTCTCATAAATTCACTTGATTATTCGCCTATGAGACCATTTTATAAAATATTGACCCTTAGCATACAGCGAAACGTAAAAGCTCGGCGACGCAGTGACATTAAAAGAAAAATAAGATAAAAAAAAGATAAATATAAAATAAGATAAAAGAAAATAAGATAATTTTCCTTTAAAAGTATCCTTTTTTAATTTTTTATTTAAAGAAGAGCATATTAATAACAGAGTCTAACAGGTTACAGGTCAGAATACTTGACTTAATAAGATGCTCAATATTACTTAATAAAGTGTAATATTATGTAATAATATGTTAATATTACGTTGCGCTGCATGTTACATCTGTTTATTAATTTAGCGTTAATTGAAATATTTAAGACACTTTATGATAAAGAAACTCTTAAATAATTTTTCTGTTTTAATTTAAAAACAAAACAAAAAAACATACAACTTCTTTGGATATATTTTTTTCCATTTTTTATTTTTGGACCAACAAACGAAATATAAAAAAATCATATACGACTAAACACGATTTCAAAAGATATAAACAAAATCAAAAATTACTTTATTTACTTCCGCAAATGTTTGCTCTGAACCACCATTTGAATTACTCTTTAAACATTCAATCTCTTTATTTAAATCTTAAATGTTATATAAACAATAATTATTTATCAAGTTAAAAATTAAATAAAGTAAATCAAATCTAAAACCTTCATTTTTAGTTCTTAATTGCTTATGCAAGATTATGTATTTTTTAACCAATTTAACCAAGTCATCTTTGGATAGATTATCAAGCTTTTTTATCAAATATCAAAAGTTAGAAATTTAATTATTTACTTTTAAGTTAAGAGAATTTACTTTAGATGATGAGCCCTCATCACCCATTATAGATTAAATGATATCTAAAAAGACTAAAACTTTTGGAAGAAATTTTTCTATTAGAAAAAAATGTCACCACAAAGATTTTCTGGTATTTTTCTTAATTTTTCTTTTTACACATAGTCAAATTCTTTTTGAAAAATAATTTTTAGTTTATAATTTTATTATTATTATTATTATGAGGTAAAATTTTATATTTCATTAAAAAAAAAACTTTAAAAATTTTGTGTATGTTTTCATCGCACACACACGCTCAATATATAAAAAAATAAAATTCAATTATTTTGCATGCAAATTTAACAAATAATTTTAAATAAATTTTTATAATTTATTGCTTGAAAAATGCAATTCGACTTTAAATTTAAAAAAAAATTGAAAGCATTTAAGAAAAAATTATTTTGTAAAATTTGCAATTTTTAAAAGATTTGGAATATAAGCTTTGACGATTCAATAAACTTATGCTCAAACAAATTACTTAATATAATTGATAACTTATCCCATTATTTGATATTTAATACAATTGTCTTTCTTTTTTACTTCTTTAGATTATGCAACCCTCAACACAAACTCTTCCTTCAAATTTAAATTTGTTATATCTTTTGTTTTCATATATTTACAAATTACAATTAAATGAAATATTTTCTTAAGACGCCTAACACAAATAGTTAAACTATTCAAATATTAAGTTGTTTGATTTTTTCTTTAAGCTAAGTTAAATATTAAAAAATCGAAACTTGCAACTTTAAAAACTTAATGGGCTTGGATTTTAGGTACGTTGTTTGCTTTAAAAACGGGTTATTTTTCTGGTCTTTTTTTAAAAAGAGTCGACTCAAAAAAACCATCAGTAGAACTAAGAGATTTTAAATGAGAGTCTCAAAAGTATATAATTACACAGTGCCCCAAATACGCCGAAAAATCGTAAAAAGAATCTTGCAATTTTTAATCTTAAATAATCTTTCGGATTAGATTTTCTCAAAAAAATTGTACTTCAATAAAAAACCCTTTTATTCTTTTAAATAAAAGAGAAAATTTTAAAAATAGTTGCCAAAAAAGATCCTATTAATAACATTGATAAATGATGTTAATAAGAGTTTTAAATCTTTCATTAATTAAGTTATTTTTTGCGATTTTTAAAAAATTGACTTCCCTGGATAGATTTTTCAAAAAATTTCAAAGTAATAACTCTTTTTAATGACATATTGTTTTATTAAATCTATCGTAAAAGCTCTATTTTTTTTCTAAAAAACGAAAGCTAAATGATAAATTTTTTTTATTTCATAAGAAACATTATTCTTCTCAGAACATTAAGTATTAAACACGATTTAGAATTTAAGGAAATTTTGCTTCTTAAAATCCTTAGATTCTCAAATTATCTTAGAAAAAAATTAAATTGATAACTTTGACCATTTGTTTATTTAGAATTGTTTGAATAAGGAATTAAAAGCTTAAAGTATTTTCAACAAAAAAAAGTCAGTCTAGCGTCATATTTAAAATATTTAAATATAAACCTTAGATGGCTTATTAATGTATTTAAATTTAACGTCAGCTTGAAAAATTTTAGGTCAAATTTTAAAAAATAGAAAAAATAATAGCTTAAATGCCTTTAAAAATTTAAAACTTGAAAAAAAAAGCTGACAAAAGTCTTAAGAGACAAAAATTTTTTAAATATAGAATAAATAAACTTTAGAATTCCGTCAAAAAAAGAATTATTCTATCAATCAACTTTGTTCTTTTTTTAAAAGGTATAAAAACAAATATATTTTTTACTCCATAGCCCTTTATTAAAAATGAATTAAAATACAATAAATAATTTAAATAGAGTTTTAACTTTTTTTGAATACATGATCAGACTATTTTCATTATTTGAAAAAAAAGCTTCAGGATATGTTAAAATTAAATTTTAAAAAAATTGGAGCTGAGGGGGATCGATCCCCTGACCTTCCGCATGCAAAGCGGACGCTCTACCACTGAGCTACAACCCCACTTATTAATATTAAAACATTTTTCTAACTATAATACTCAAATCTTCCAAAATTTGATCAAATAAATGAAAAATTACTTTTTGATGATAAATTATTTATTATGTATTTGTACTTTCAAAAACGATTTTTGGTATTATTCGGGAGGAGATAGCTCAGTTGGTACCGTTGGTACAGCAGAAATTCGAGAGTACAAATCCTGTGCGAGTCAAAAAAAATTCAAATGAGTTCCCAAATTATCTCCTGGTGGTATATTGAGTAAAACACCTAACTAACCCAGCTTGTGGCCGTCGAAACGCTACTTTAATTTAATTTACTTTAATTTTATATTTTACTTCTCCAAATTTGGAGGTTAATTCTATTCAATAAAAAAATAATAATAAAATTATTCAACAGCAAAATTTATTTTTAAATTACTAAAAACTTTGAAAAATTAAAAATTTAATAATTACTATTTGTGATAAGATAAATATATTTATTGTTAGACAGAACCAAAGAACGGAGTGCTGGAAGGCGGAACAATGAACGGAACATCGAAACTGTATTGGATAAAATATGAAATTTTTGTCTAAGGAATGATTATTTTAGTATTTTACGGAATATAAGGTTCTAAAATACGGAATATAGAGTACATTTCTGAAATTATTTGACAACTTTTTAAACAACTCTTAAGCAAGTTTATAGCCAAAAAAAATACGTATTAATACGTATTTCAGCAGAAAATATTTAAAATATTTCAAGTCTTTATTCTAAATTTTCAATTTAATTTTTGAATGAAAAATTATTCAATCTATTGTCATTGTTTTTATTCTTCTCTATATTTGACAATTTCTTCTAAATGTTAAGCTTTTAGATTAGTTAAAAGATAAAAAATTATATTTTAGTGTTATAAGATGAAGTTAATTTACTTTTTATAATTTATTTATTAATTGAATAAAAAAGCCGCAACAAGGCGATAAGGATCAGATAGTCTAAATCGTGGACGAGCTATACTATCTTAAGATGAAAATAATTTTAAATATGAAATTCCATCAATATATTAATTTACAAAAAAATAAAAGTTCTGAAATAATTAAAATATTTTTAGACTACGTATAATTAGAGTTTTAACAATAGAATATAAATTAGTAAAATTTGATTTTTAAGTAATATTTCCTTTGAATCTTAAAATTTGTTTGGTTATTCCGTTTTTTTTCTTTCTAGGATAATACCATTTATCACTCGACTCTGACTTTTTCGTTACTTGATCTTCTTTTTCAACTGCGTCTATTCTTGTTTTTTGCCCATCTGATTCATCTGATTGATCTGAAGTTTTTTTTTACTTTTTATAATATTTTTATTTCATAAATATACAATTAAATAAAAAATGAACTTTTCCCTATTTTAAAATAAATTTTTTAAATTATGTGCACGTGGAATGTAATCATGAAGCGAAAACAAATAAAGGAAGTTGGAGCAGTTTGATTACCGAGCCTAAAAAGTCCAGCCGATGAAGATGATGATGATGATTTTAAATTTCCAATCGGAAATTATCAAAGAAAATCTAATTCTTATTGAAAAATCGACACTGTTAAGCAACCAATCTAAAAAATGTACCTTTGTTCTGTTAAGATCCCTTATTTTAGTATGTTATATTTAGAGCCATAATTGTTTTTAAAATGTTAGGTAAATTTTTAAAGGAGTTTATTACGTATTTTAGAACTTTTTTATGATCCGTATTTTAGTTAGAATTAAACTAAACATAATTAAGTTAAACATAGACTAAATTACGTATTTCATCTTGTTCCATTTTAATAGTTTCGTATTTAAGCATGTTTCATTTTTTGTTCCGCGTTCCAGCACTCTGTTCTTTCATTCCGTTTTGTATGGATACCTTTGTTTATTAGGTTGTCTATTAAAATATGCGGTAAAAATGCGATTGAAAAAAAACTATTACTGAGTCTACAAATATATTGTCTATTTTTTTTTCAAAAATTTCAAATAAAACTTTAAAATATTGATAAAATATTGATCCATCATTAAATGCATATTTGAATAGTTTATATTTATCGACGAGTCGAAAAATCGATTTTGATTTTGCACTTTCTGCAAATAATATGCGCAGTTTTAAAAATCGATCTTCAAAAATTTAATTTTTCTGCATATTTGTATAAAATTTTCTGATAAAAATTGGAGTCGAAACATTTACCTTAAAAATATCTATGCAGCTTAAACTCTATGGATATTTTTTAATTCAAAATATATTAAAATTTAAATAAAAAAAATTGAAAGAAAGAAATTAAGCTAAATTGCTTAAAAAATTAGTTTCATTTTCTTAAATTAATGATTTAAGAATCATGTCAAATTAGTAAGACAGATTAATTCAAATTTTCCAAAAAAAATTTACAATTCAGAATTAAAATAACATTTAAATATTATTGTCTAAACTCATACTCGGACGATCTTTTTGGACTTTCAGCTGATGTAAAGTCTAGATAAACCTTCAATTTTATCCCATCGCTTAACCAAATTAACTCAAATTAACAATGTGAGGTAGATGTTTTATAAATGTTTTAATTTAAAAAATTAGTCTTATTTACAAGAATAAGTACTCAAATTATTGGTGACAACAATCTCTTAAACAAAAACTTGTAGCTAACCATCAGCCTCCCAAATTAATTGATTCTCCTATTTCATTTGAATGTCTCTATACTAAATTAAATAACAATAACAATTGAACAAAATAAAAAATTGCAATACAAAAAGGATAAATATCGAAAGAAACTAAAGCTCGATCTTTTCTTTTATTATTTGTTTCTAGCAATAAAATGTACGATGATTTATTTTGAAAAAAAAAAATTTCAAAATTCGACAAGGATGGTTTGCAATTTTTTTGAAACAATTTGAAGCAACAACAAGATATTCTATATAAGAAGAAGATTTGTGTTTTTGTTTTATTTAATAGAATAAGTTGAATTAAATTTAGCTTAAGTCTTCTTTTTAAGCATTAAGAAATGTTTCAAATTTTAAAAAGAATTTTTCAATATTTTTGAAAAAAAAATAAAATCTCCATTTTTTATTTTTCGATTTTCAGGTCCTCTCTAAGAATGCACACGACACGTTTAGCCTTTTTTTGTTTTTATTTGTTATCAAAAGCTAAAATTAGAAAATAAAAAACGCGTCCAAATATAGTCATTTAAAAATATTTTCAAGCTACTCCAGGACACAAAAACTCAATTAATTATTTTTTTTGTTGTATTAACAGACTCTTATTTGGCTAATGTTATTTATTTAGCACTTGATTTAAGATGATTATGTAATTATTCAAAAGTCTTAACTTATACTTATAGCTTTGAATCTTTTTTCTTTAGAGTTCCTAGTAGCGTCTAGGGGTTTCTCAAAATTAAAAAAAAAAACTTAGCAAATAAATAAGAAATAATTTTTAATTTTTTTTTAAAGCTATTGACCCTTAACTTTTACACGTGGTTATTTAATTATTTATTCTCTTTTTCTTTTTTTTGTTTAAAGATTTTGTCTCTTAGAAAAGAAATCAGTCTAGAAAATTTCTAAAAAAAAAAATAACTTTTGGAAAATATTGAAGAATGTCCGTGGGCGTTTATAATACAAATCTAGTCAATAAGGACTTGAAAAAAAAATTCACTAAAACATTTGATCTATCACAAATAGCCGAAGATCCAATGGACATTTATTTAGACACGTTGGGTCTTTGGAAAAAAAGAATCGCTCGTGATGGCTCTTGTTTATTCCGTGCTGTAGCTGAGCAAATTTATCCATGTCAAATGTATCATGAAAAAGTAAGACAAGAGTGTATTAGATACATGTCCGATCATAGAGATGAATTTTCTAAATATGTTACTACAATTTCGTTTGACGAGTATTTGGAAGCTATGAAAAATCCTTTAGAAAATGGTGGGCAATTAGAAATAGCTGCCATGTCAAAACTCTACAAGTATAAACAAAAAAAAACATAGCTCTAAAAATAATTCAAATAATTATTTTTCATTAATAGGAAAGATTTTATAATTTTCCAACATCAGGACCAACCTGGATTAGATGTAACTCAAAACGGATTTGAAAGAAAAGTTTATCTTTGTTTTTCTTACAATAACCATTTTGATGCCATATTTACCAAAGCCCATAGAGACAATTTAGCCGTAATACAATGTAAGTGAATTTAATTAACTCTTGAATTATTATTATTATTAAATTTAACTGTTTTTTTATCCAGCATTGGTATATGAGTTATTATATGATAGGGTTTTTGGTTCGGGGGAACAAGTAACAGTTGCAAGAAAATTGCTTAGAAAATCAGACACTATTTATCCTAAAGAATACATGCAAATTAAGGAATATGATGACTTTGGGTGAGTTTTAGAGTTAAATTTTTCATTAGTTATCTAATATTATATTTAATTTTAAAATTAGAAATGAAATTGATTCCGATGCAGAGAGCTTAGGTGCAGATTTAGTAGAGGAGTTACAAGACTCTGATATTGAAAATTCAACTAGTGACTTGGAAAATAATGAAGATGAGAGAGATGAAAACTCAGAGTTGACTAGTGATCAAAATAATAATGAAATTAAAAAAGATAAAGTTAAAAAAATTAAAAAACCAGAAGGAGATATTGTAAGTTACCTAATATAAAAACAAAATAAAAAAATGAAAAATTTAATTAAAAAAAATTCTTTAAGGATAAGTTAAGTCTGATACAAAAAATGCCTTTACCTTATAAAGTAGCTAAATCATTGGACCCATACATTTATAGAAATACGGCTTTTGACGCTTGGCTAGCTACTAAAAAAGAACTAGAACAAGCAGCTAATCTAAATGCTATTTCTGTTCTTCAACCAGGAGATAAATGCATGGTCAAATTAATAAATAATTATACGGAAAAATGGAGTTTAGCATTTTTTCAAAATATTTTACATGATACGGCAAATGTTTTTGTGCCAGAGTTAAATGAACACCATTGTGTTACATTGGATAATTTGAAGGTATATAATAATGCCAATGAATTATTGTTGATTCATTATACAGGCGCTAATGGTCAACAATCATATCATCCTATGCCGTATCAATACAATAATCCAAATGGTGTTCAAAATGTACAAAAATTTGTACAACCAATTAATGCCAATTTCTCCAAAATTTTTATTAATATCGACCAAAAAAGACGTAATGCCAACAAAAAAAAACAATTTATGAAGAAAAGTTCTTCTTTCCATGCCTTTTCTAATGAGCTACCAACATTGTAAGTTAAACTCTATTTTCAAACTAAGAACTATTTTTACAACAAAAAAAATGAACTTGTCTAGAAAATTTTTTTGAATTTTTTAAAAGAATAATTTGAGGAAAAAGTCTGGTTAATCTTAAAAAAACTAATTAATGCGGATTGAGAGGATTTGAATATAACAAGCATGTTCAAAAAAACCTTTAACAAGCTTGGGTATTAAAAACTAATAGAACTTTCAGTTTAGAAATCTGATTCAATTAAAATTTCCTTATATAGCGTAATACCTTGCAAAAAAATCCATTTATTACAAATCAAAATTTTAACAATAAATGCGCCACAAAAAAAATTATTTTTAAGCGATTGGCAAAACTTATCCAAAGTGTTAAAGCTTTAATTTAAAACAAGGAGGATAAATTTTAGGGTTCTTAATCCGAAAAAAAAGCGTTATTTTGACAGTTTTTTGCAGTCTTTTCCTTGTAGACAATGTTAAAATTTTAAACTAGCCTTTATTATTGAATGTATACCATCGACCTATAAACTATTGTCAAAATATCAATTTTTTATTCGTTTAAATAAATATTAAAATTTTCAATTTAATATATTTTAAATTTTTTTCTAGACTTGAAGTTGAAGAACAAAACGATGATCTATTTTTATACGGTGGTCATCCATATTATAATCCATCTAATCAACATCATCCTAACATGTATCATCCATCTAATTCAGGAGCAAATATGGCACCATTTTATCCAATTCCACATTCACAAACGCATCCGAATTTCACCGAACACACATTTCCACCATCTAATAAAATGCAATCTAATAAAAACAGTCCAGGAGTTTTAAATCAAAATTTTGTTCAATCGAATACACAAAATAATATGAAAAATAGAAGACCAAGAATTGGTTCTGCTGGTTCCAATCAACCACCGAATCCAAATCCAAATAAAGGCTTATTAGCTAATCCAACTCAGAATAATTCGTTTATAAGTCATCAGTTGGCTCCTCCACTTGGTCCACAACTTGGTCCAACTCAAACACCTCATATGCCTCTATCGGGTGGAATGAACTTACCACCACCTCCACCTTTTATCCCACCTCCTCCCATGCATCATCAGCCAGGAGTCCTTCCACCACCAGGACCAGCTTTTATGCATCCACCTCAACCTCCAATGGGACCACATCCTCATCCTCAACCACCACAAATGACACAACCAAGACCAAACTTCTACAATCCAATCACGTCTTCCTTCATGTTCGGCCCACCACCTCCAATCCCAGTCGGTCATCACCCTCATCCACATATGTCTGGTCTAATCGAACATCAAAATTTCTATTTCCCTGTTACACCAGGTAACTCCAGCAAACCAGTAATAAAACAACGTCATGATAGTGTAGACAGTTTTTTAAATAAGCCAGCAGCAACAAATGGTGGTTATCAACAAGTACCTCAACACATGAATCTGTTAAATAATCAAAACCAAAATGGAACTAATTCTACAAATGAACAGCCAAACGCCAATAAAAATAATTACTTACTAATGCCAGTACCTCAAAATAATTCTCAAAACAACACTCTCAATCAACCACCATTGATACAAACAACGCCAGGTTCTTATCAATCATCAAGTCTTACAAGAAGTCATAGTTATCATTCAGGAATTTCCTCTTATGAATCTCATAATCAATTAATAAATCAAAACTCAGCGTGTTATGTCGATATTTATCCGCCTCCACCACAGCCTCCACAACAATCACAAAACCAAAATAATTTAATTAATAATGGAAATAGTCAAGTGATACATCAAACTAATGGATCTCTAATAAACAACAATAATTTATTACAAAATACTAATGGATCTCAAGGTGTTTATACTTCGACAAATAATAATATTGGTGGTTTAGATATAAATGGTTTAGGGTAAGCTAATTTATACGTTTTTTTAATTTATAAATTTTATAATTTTCTACTCTTAAAATACTGACTCACTGTTGTTAATATTTTTCTCTATCACAAGACTTTAAAAAATTCAAATTTCTTGAATTCTGTGATCAGTTTTAGGCTTAATAATCAGTTTTAGGATCAGTTTTGTTAAACCTAACATAATTTTCGTAAACTTTGTGAATCTCGGAATGTTTCATAATCAAATCTTGGTAGTCCTTTTTTTCTATAAGGATTTGAAATGTTATTAACAATTAAAAAATTGTTCTCTATAATTTAAAAATTAAGTTTTTTCCAGTCCCAATGTTTAATACACTTAAAATTAATTTTTTTTAAATTTAGCTATGAAATGCAATATTCTAGATTTGACAATTCAAGTTTGACATCGAATGGAATAATAGACGATAATTTATTAAATGGTGAAAACAGATCATCAAACCCTTGGAATAATTCAAAAAAATTAACAAAAAGTACTAGTTTGTTTTCAGACATGGTCTATGCTGGCGAAAGTGCTCAACCAAATTTAGTTCCTGTACAAAACCCGGCCAATAATCAACCATTTTGTTATTCAAATTGCTTCGTTGTTAACATTGATGGACCTATTAATTTTAACGCTACTCATTCATTGCAAGATGATGGATCAGACTTGCCGTTTAATGATGTAAATACAGTCAGATTTTTTTATAACTTGGGAATTGAGGTAATGAATTATTATTTAATTTTATTCAAAAGAATTATTAAATTTAAAATTTGTATTTTTTTTAAAGTATTATCGTTTGAATTTCCCATACAATCAAGGCCCAAACTATTCGACCCTCTATGCACCCGGTACTAACAATTCTAATTCAAATATAGAACAAGATCAAAAGCAACAACAAGTGAATCAACAACAGCAACAACAACAGTCTTACAATCACTCGAGACGAGTCAATTGAAATCGATATTTCTCGATGTTCAATCCTTAAGGTTCATATAAAAAATTTTTCTGTTTTTGTTTATTGTTTTGTTTTACGTTTATTTTGTTATTTTCAAAAAAAAAATTATTAAAAAAATCCACCTCCCCCCCCCAAAAAAAAAATTTTGATTTTTAGTTATTTTTGTTTGTCGTTTTTAGTTTTCAACTGGAATTTTATTTTTCCCGTTTAAATGTATCTAAAACAAAGGCTAGTTGAACGTGAGTTTTATTTTATAAGGAAAAGAAAAAATTTTATTTTGGTTCTTTAAAAAGCGAGTTTATTTTTGGTTGTTTGATCAAATTTTTCAATTTTTTTTTAGGAAAAGAATTTAAAGAATCAAAATTTAATTAACCGGTGTTTTTTTTCCTTTATTTTTAAGAAAGCTCGTTCAGGACTTTTATTGGAACTTTTTTTTTGTTTTATTTTTTTTTTTCTGTTAAATTTTTAAAAAATTTTTGTCAAAACCACAAGTCAATATTTAAAAAAAAATAAATGTTTTGTTTTCTTTCTAATACAAAAAAAAAGTTTAGTCCTTATTTTTCCAAACTCCATAAATAACTTACTACTTAAAAATAATTTAAAACCCAAATAAAAATTCTTTTTGATTAATTTTTCAACAAAATTTTTAAAATACATTTAATATTTGTTTTTAAAAAAAATTGCTTTTTTTTATTACCGATCTTTTTGGGCATAATAACCCAATTTTAAAAGAGATTATTCATTACAGTTATCTATCATGTTTAACTTGATCAATCAATAATATGTAAATTATAAAAAATCTTGGTGCATGTTGAGGAATGGTTTTTTTTTAATGAAATTTCCATTTTACTTAATTCTTTTAGTCTATTTTTTAATTTTTAAAGCCATTTAAGTTAAAAATAATTCAATTGTTAGAAAACATATTAAGAGCTTTTGGCAAAGCGTATTTTGGGAGGAGACAAAATAGTTAAAGATTTTGAGCTAATTTTTGAATAACTTTGTAAAACGGCCTGAAACACCAGAAAACACTCATCAATGACAAAATCAGGGCTAATAAATTATTTTGAACAAATTTACACTAAATAACACATACCTTTTGAACGCATTACTTCCGCAATTGTAATATTTGGTTTGAGGAATGAGGATATAGACCTTTTAGAATATCAGAGCTCCCATTAAACATGTTCTCTCCGAAAAATCGCTTTACCAAACCCTTTAAATGATACCATTTTTTATATCCTCTTGAATTCCTACACATTTAGTAAAAAGATTCATTATAACTACTGTAAATTATCATCAAAGATCATCAAACCCTTGGAGTCAAGTGTAGTCAAGGTATCAGAATAAAATGCCTGTTTTTTTGAAATTTCTATAAAAAATTGCTGTCTTAGTTAACAAAACCAAGCTTTACCTCCTGGATTCACAAAAATGTGAATTCTTACATACTTCACTTTGAAAAAATTTCTTTCTTGAAATCTGAACTTTCAAAGGGTAAAAACTGACAGTCTTTGAGTTACCAGGTGCGGTTGCCGTATTTTTCAATATTTTAAGCATATGAAAGAGAGTAAAAAAGGTTCAAAATACCCTAAGGATACTTCGCTAATTTTAAAAGTAATTCTTTGATAGTTTTTTATTTACACTGTAATTTTTTTAAGTGGTAATAAGCAAAAGGCGTAAAAGTTTTTAAGACGCTTTTATGTGAAAAATATTCTCTTATGAAGATGAAAAAAATTTTCATAAAAGAGTAAATGACCCTAAATGTGAATTTTTTTACTTCCTCATAAAAGTGTCTTACAAATAGGCGAACTTCCACCTAAAAAAATTACAGTGTATTAGAAAATGCAACCTCAATATTTTCCAACGCACCATCACGTCATTCTACTCAACTTCCTATGCTCTATCTAAATATTGACTTCTATTTTCATATCGTTTAGATATTTAAAATTATCTAAAAAACACTAGAACGCCCGGTGGGTTTAAAAAGCTCTTTTTCGTTCTTTTAACATCAATAAAATTAGTATAAATTAAAATTTTTAAAAAATTCTTTTTTTCTGCAATTTGTCTCTTAAAAATGCTCAATTTGATAGAAAATTTAATTTAAATTTTCCAGTTCATCCTAGCAAATAAAAAAAAATAGGATGGGGTTTTTAGACCCGATATACCATACAGATGGTCAATAAATATTTTTTTTTTCTTGGAATTTCTTTTTTTCTTATTATGGATTAACAAGATTTAATTTT
>NTPY01000384.1:1137062-1211400 GCA_002922825.1 Brachionus calyciflorus
TATTTGAAATGTTTGGTTGGTAAAACAAAAAAATTTTAATCAGTCATTATTTCGTTTTTTTGTCCGGGTTTAAAAAACTCTTCCGGGCTTTAACGATATAAAAAAATTGGACTTTCTACTGTTAAATTTGACTGTAAGATTGGGTGGGGGTGCGCTTTTTGCTAAGATCCAAAAAATAAATTTAAATCGAATTTCTAAAAATTATTTTTTGTTACAAATACTTTGGATGCAGTTTTCCTCTAATTAGTAATAATGATGTTTATAAAAAAAATTTGATTTAAACAATCTACCTCTTTTCTAATTTTTTAAAGGCGGGTGAAAATTTATTTATCCTAAATTAAATTGCTTTGATATTTTCTTAATAAGAACCCATAATGCGAAAAAATATAGAATTTAAATATACCTCAAAGAGAATTAGTTGACTTTTATCTTTTAAATAGATTTAATTAAATCATAGGAAGTATAAATGTTTTTGAAAATTCACTAACAATCGATAAATCTCTAGTTCAAGTATACTTAAATTTTGATTTTTGAATAATAAGCAGTCTTTTTTTTCAGAGAGCATTTCTTTAAATATTTTAAAAAATTTACTCTAGATAAGAGTTGAATTTGAATTATTTATTTTCAAATTTATTATTTAACAATGAAAGATAAATGTTTAGTGCCTGTTCATGTTTTAAATCAAACTTATTCAGTTGAAGAGATAGACATTGATATCGAGAGACCAAAAATTGACGAAGAAAATTCAAACAAAAAAATCCAAGACTCAAATATTACAAGGCGTAAGTCAAAGCAATTCGTCATTGAAAAATCAAAAGTTACTATAACTAAAACTATTTCGAAATCAACAATACAGACTCAAACTTCAATTCCACCTCAATTAATAACACCACCACCTAAAATAATCATCACTGACTGGGATAAAAAGTCAATATTAGATTACCATACATTCAATCAAAATCCAGCTATTGACACAACGCCGCCACAAACTAAGCCTAACAATTTGGACCATATTGAAATCAATAAACAAGTGTGTTCTAAAATTGTCGAAGAAAAAACAATTGATCAATTTAACGACATTGAAAGTTTAGATCAAAATCAACAAGACTCTAAAACTCCTTCTAACATCCAGATTCAAAAATCAACCAAAAAAGATTTTGTCATTGATACGATGAGTCTAAGTTCAGATATAAGATGTAAGTGTTGTGCTAATAGATCGCCAAGTTCTTATTGTAGTCGTGGAAGTTATGTAATTGTAAAAAATTCCCAACCAGCAAATATTCAATTTGAACAATTCGATTCTCGTTTGGACGAAACATTAGAAGATGAATCAAAAACAATACATGAAAGTGATCAAAATTTAAGCAAACACGATGATCACGATAATGCTGAGTACTATTTGGTAAATCCTAAGCTCAATTATGATACTAATAATAATACATCAGAGGTTAATAAAAATTTGTGTTTAGATAAATTAAATAATTATGAAAATGACGAGTATCAATTGGCCAATTTAAAACAATTTTCTAATAAAAAAAGCTTACTAATTGAAGAAATTAAAGATGATACTGAGAAAGCAAGAGATGATCCTGGATCAAAACAACCATCTCTTCTAAACAATTCGAATTTCAATTTATTTAGCAACATTAGTTCGAATAATACACCGCGTATTTCAATAATTCAAAATCAAGAATTAGAAAATCCAAAATCAAGCTGTTCAGAAACAAACCCAATAATTCAAGATAAGGATACAATTCAAAATATGGAAGTAATTACTCCTAAAAAAATCCAGCCAGATTATTTATATTTGTATGTAAGTGGTCAACAATGTACTGAGATATTTACTCAAGGAAAAATTCTTTTGGAAAAAACAATTCATGATGGAAAGGTTACAGAAGGCATTTTACTCTTGAGTTTACCACCTAGTTCGTCTGATTCAGAATTATTGACAGAGTTGTATGGTCCTGGAGTTCCATTTGACCATTTTCGAGTTCAATGTTATATAAAATTGAATCGTTTGCTTTTTGATAAGTCAAAGTATTTACACCAAATATCGCGTAATAAATTTTTATGCACAAAGAGAATTGAGTTTGGCAATAAATTTCCAAAGCATGAGTTCAGATTTCGTTTCAATAAGCCTTAGAATTTTTTCAAACATATTTTTTATTTAAGAAATTTTTGTAATTAAGTTAAATTTTATAGAAAGAAAAAAAATTTTTTTTTGTCGTCTTTCGAGTTTTTACACCCAGTGACATATTCTAGTTTATTTTTTTTTTTGTCTTTTTAATCTTAGATAATTTTAGTAATTTTTTTTGTAGGATTTTTTTTAAATCATAATTTTTTTTTGGATTTCGATTTTTGGAAAAAATTGTTTTTTTTTCTCATTTAATTTTTCTTTTTCCAAAATAAACATCTTTGATTGTTTAAAATTATTAAACAAGTTATTTAAATTAATTAATAAATAATGTTTGTATAAATTTTTTTAAAATTTAGTTAATGAAAAAATGGGATTTTAAAATATTTTAAAAACTAAAAATGACCACTATATCTCCTTAAATTTGAAAAGATATTTTTGTTGATGATTCGATATTAGATATTGATACCAAATTATACCGCGTTTCCACCGAGTTAACAGCGTACCCGTACCGAACCCGTACCACTACATTCGGTAAAAATGTTTTAACAAAATATTTACATGACGGTTTAATTCAACTGTAATTTCAAATATAAGCATTAAAAGATAGATAACGTACAATCTAAAACAAATTTAAGGATCTGTTTAAACAGACCATGAACAAGATCAACAAAAAACATAAAAATTTGAAAACATATTATAAAACATGTTTTGGAACGATTTCCATTAAATTACGAAAAACATGTCTTAAAATGTTTATGTTTGGCGTTGAATTTGTGCTTTTTTTTTTCGAAACCGTTTTCTTACTGTGTAAACATTGTTCATGTTTTCGTTAACTTTGTTTTGGATTTTACTGTACCTAAATTTTACAATACTTGAACTACCTAAATTAGCTAACATAATCCTTTCTTAACTTAAAAAATAATAATACCGATTTCATTTCCAACATAATTTTTTCTGATAAAAAAAAATAGGTCCCACCGAGACTTGAACTCGGATCGCTAGATTCAGAGTCTAGAGTGCTAACCATTACACCATGAGACCATCTATTTTTGTATCTTTTAAAAAATGGACAAGAGAAAGAAAAAAACATGTTTATGACTGGTTATCATACTAAATTGGATTATTATAAATATAAAGAACTTGTGATAAAGATTTAGATCAGCGTCAAAAAAAATAATGAACCTCTCAAAAAAGTTATATGAAGTCGAAATTATTTTATTAGAATTATAATAATTTAATCAAATTTTAATTAAAAATTTATTGAAGTGAAATATTTATTTTTATAAAATTTATCTTGATAATTTTTCAGCAACAAAAATATTTAGGTCCCACCGAGACTTGAACTCGGATCGCTAGATTCAGAGTCTAGAGTGCTAACCATTACACCATGAGACCTTCTCTGCGAATCTTAATCAACTGAAAGTTTATATTTTTTTGTAAATAAATTCTGTTATTAATATGTATTAATTTTTAGTAAAAAATCGGTATCAATCGGAATATACCGATAGTTTACGTATAATTAAGAAAGTTTCAAAAGTTTTTCGTGGAAAAAACTTTGGAATAGTGTTGCAGCGATTATAGATTTTTTAAGATGGCTGATCAATTAAGTTTAAAGCTGTATGTTAAATGAAATTTAAATTTTTTACGAAATTTTATGTTAAGTTAATTTTCTAATTGTCTTCCTCGTGTCTTTATATTCATTATTTAAAAAAAAAATTTAGGTCTCACCGAGACTTGAACTCGGATCGCTAGATTCAGAGTCTAGAGTGCTAACCATTACACCATGAGACCTTCTCTACTAACAAGAGTCTATTTTAAGAATACAAATCTTAATCTTTTTTTTAATCTCATTCATAGTAAAATCGAAAAAATATTTTATTAATTTTTTTTTGTTTTCTTGCATATGAAAAAAAATTCAAAATTCAAATTTAAAATGGAAAAAAATATTGATCAAAATAACGAAAAGTCTGAGTTATTCGAAACAGTTAATCAGACATTCGAAGAAAATGACACAATATTTCATGATTATGATAACTATGAATATTACGCTGTTGATTTAATTTTAAAAAATTTCAAAAATTTTCCAAATGAATCAAATTTGATTAAGTCAGAAGAAACAATTGCTTATCATGAGAATAATGCCGGAAAATGTGTTGAGAATCCAAATTATAATGATTTAAATAAGCAACATGATACTATGGATAATATTAAACAAGACAATTCAATTCAAAATACTTTAAGATCGAATCATCCAAAAGAAAATGTTGAACAGTCGTTTATTTTATACGACGAATCCTAAATTGACCAGATATATGACAGCTTTTTGAAGTTTAATTTTATATTTTTGCTTTTAGTACATATATTTGTATTTAAATTATTAAGTTTTTTACTTTAATAAACTATTGTACCCAAAAAAATATTCTTTAGACAAATTTATCTCTTTTTCCCATAAAAAGTTATTAATTTTTTAATTTAATATTATTACAATTAAATCTCACTTGGGCGGTAATTCAAACCTTTAAAATTTAAATTCTTTAATTAAAAAATATCTTAACCTTACTTTTTTTATAATATCCTTAAAACTTCCGAATAAAAATTGTTTCCGATTCTTAAGCGCTTTTGAATAATCAAAACCTATGTGGATAAAATATTTATTTCAAACAAAATAGTTAAAGGCTCAGTACACCCAAAAAGCGCTTAATCTTCAAAATCTTCAAATAAAAATATTCTTGTTTGAGAATTTTTTTAGGCTTTGTTGATAAAGTCAGTGATAAAACGCCCCCTCTGTATTTCAAAACGAAATCATATAAATATATTGTAGTTAACCTGGGATAATTCCATCGAAAGGATTCTATTTTTTCTCATTAATAAATTCCATTAAAAAAATGAATATTCGGATATGCAAGCAAGTCACCTACGCTCCTTCTAGCGATATTAAAGTTTAACTATTATAAAATATTTGAATTCGAACCTTGATTAAAAATTTAACTTAAGATAGGCAAGTTGCAAAAGATGCAATGATTGGTAAAATTCTAAAGGTATTTATATTCAAAATGATTTAAAAGGATACTTAAATAAAAAATGTAAGGGTTAAATCAAATCAATTGCTAAAAAATCCTACTGCTTATATTATAAAGTTACTTCATTACTATCTGGCTCGCCTTTATCTTGAATTTGTAGTTAGCTTTCTAAATAAGGTGTCCAAATTTGAAAAGATATATAATAAAATCTTAAAATTTCAAAGAAGAATAACTAAGTTGATACCATAGCTTTGAATTTATGTTAAACGGAATAGCCAGAACATAACTCGTAAAACATTGTCCTCCCAGATTTAATTTTTTTACAGGGTAGTGAATAACAGACAAAGCACCTTAAAGTTCTACTTAAATTAATTTCTAAGTCGGAGTTTAAGCTAGCTGAAAATCTTAAATAATTAATTTTTTTTCAATTACTAACCAAGAGATTTATTAAATTAAAATCGGACCAATAATGGTCTAATCGATCAATTCGAATATCAATTTCAAAATAAATAGAGAAACAAATTTGAAATAATTCACTAGAGAAAAGTTTTAGTTGATTTTGAATTAAAAAACCTAAAAATTTACACCGATTCAAAATACATTAATATATATATATAAGCCCATAAATTTTGCTAACACAAGCTTTTAATTTTAAAATAGTTAATTTATGAAAATAATTCGTAATTTTTTTTTAAAATGTCTAAATTATTTTTCGTGAACCTTGAAATCCTGGTCGTTTTTTTTTATTGGTTTTAACAAATGCTTGTCATTTCGTCAATTACATCACTTATAAAATAAGTTATCTTTGATTTAAAAAAATTTGTTTTATTAAATCAAAGTGTTTTTTTTTATAATCTTATCGTATCATTATTATGAAATTTTAAATTACGAAATTTCAAAGCCTTTTGTATTTCTGCTTGTAGACAAAATAGTAGTATAAATAAATTGAAATTTTTTTAATTCAGAATGTATTTTTAATAGGTTAGAATGTTTAGACATTTAAACGAAACGTGCGAATCAACTTCATTTGTAAGCTTAAGTACTCGATTTTTGAAAATTCTTTAAATATTTTTTTTTCAAGTTTTTAAGCAAATTTAATGTTACATATCCTGAGATATCAAATTGCTATCAACATTTTATATCGGCATGGATACCATGTATCTTTTTGATGATGATTATACCACCATGGATAATAATGCTCAATAGGAAACGATTTTTTATAATAAAATTTTCTTGGCTTAATTTTTTAAAAAGTGTAAGATCAAATTTTATTATTGTTTGACTAAATCTATAGTAAATTTTAAAGTTTTATTTTTTTATTTTAGGCCTTCAATTTACTCATAATATTAAATGAATCGTTTTTTTTTGTAAATCAACTAAACTCAGGTGATGACTCAGTTGATATTTATTTAAGTAAAATAAGCTCAATTATTTTGTTAATCTCATTCGTAAATTTAAAAAAAAATATACTTTTAAAAAAATTTAATTACAATTTTTTTTGTATAATTAGATTTGTTCTTTGGCAATTCTTCATTATGAAAGATACAAAGGCTTACCATCAGGTGGTCTTTTGTTTATTTTTTGGGGATCTTTGTCATTAACTTCTGTAATCTCTATTTATTCGAAAATATCCGACAGAATTAATAAAGTAAGTTACACATTTTGAAAGTTTTCTTTTATAGAGAATTGTCATTAGCTGGCTAAAAAATTAACTCGGGTTTATTTTGAAAACGAATGGCAAAAATACTAATAACTAAATATTGAAAATTCTAATGGAAAAAAAATATTAATTGAAAAAAATCTAGGTAAAATTCAGATAAAATATGATAGAGATTCTAAGTTATCCATTTTAAATTAAACCATTTCTATAATAATCCATTTGAATGATTTTTTTAAAATATTTATTTACCCGATTTTATGAATTGAACTTGTGAAAACATTTTAAACTATGATTTCTTAAAATCGTAAATTCGAAGCATCCAGCATGATTGTTACTTAATTTATTTCTTTCAACTTTACTATTAAAGTCCAAATAATTATAATTATCTTTTTTTGTTAACTAAAGAACTTCTATTAATAAAATAAGGCTAAAAAAACTAACGACTTCCTTAGTTAAGGTTAAGAAGGCTGAAATAAAAATAAGACCAATTACAAAATAAAGATACCGTAATCTCTTGACCAGTACTCTAAGAGTTAAGTCCAAATTTGGCTTAGCTCTTTATGGCTTTAATACCATCGAAACCGCCCTTATACTAAGAGAAAAGCCAAACATTGGTTTTTATTTTATCGAAAAATCCGCTTATACTCTAGAAAAAAATTAAAAAAATCAAAAAAATTCTAGAGTTAACTTATAATAGAAAAAAAAATCAAAATTAAATTTCTATGAAAATTTTTCTATAAATGTTTTCTATAAAAAAGTTTTCTATAAAAAGACCCAGGCCCAAAAATTGGTTTGATCAAAATCATTTTTTGTATTTATGGGACCAGAATATCTAGTAGTAGTAGTAGTAATAGAAAACTGCAGTATAGCCTCTGTCTACACCTGCGCTATGAAGCGCCTAGCCCAATTGAGAGTCATTGCAGTCGTTGCATTTGGTTTTTGATATTTCAAACGTTTCTCTGCCAATACACGACTTGAATTTATCTACAGTTGGAGCTAAAATTGTACTTTCCGCTAAATTATTCCATGTATTCACAATTCTGTTTGTAATAAAATTGTATCGGGATGAACTTCTTTTATTTATTTCTCTCACAAGTCTCTTATTATTTGGTCTTCTTAAATTTACAGCAAAGCTCCTAGCATAATTTATACCATTCACTAATTTCACTTTTTCAAGGCCATTAATCAGTTTGTACATTTGAATTAAGTCACTTCTTACTCTTCTTTCCTCTAAATTTTGTAAATCTAGAAATTTTAACCTCCAATCGTATGGTTTATTCTTGATCGATTTCACAAGTTTTGTCGCTCTTCTTTGTAATTTTTCGATTATAGAAATATCAGATTTAAACGAAGGACAACACACACACACAGCATATTCCAAATGTGGTCTAACCAGTCCTGTATATAACAATCTAACAATTTGACGGTACAAATATAAAATAGAAGACTTAATTTGCCCTAGTATTATATTTGCCATGGCGGCTGCAACATTGCATTGTTTATTCCATTTCAAATTGTTTGAGACTGTAACACCAAGACTTTATTCTTCTGTTGTTTCTTTGAAAGTATGAGATATAATACTCATTCTTAACCCTATTGCCGCCGATGTACATGGCTTTACACTTCGAGAGATTTAATACCAAACTCTTGACCATTCGTAGAGCACATCTAAATCTTTTTGTAGTTCATGGAACCCTTCTAATTTGCTTTTAACTTATCCAAACAATTTAAATCATCAGCGTAAGATAATGAAACGCTTTGAAAAGACCCCAGAAGATCATTAATGTATAACACAAAAAGAATTGGGCCAAGGACTGAGCCTTGTGGAACCCCACTAGTAACTGGCACCCAGTTTGATACTGTATCACCAAGGACTACGCGCTGTTTTCTACCCAATAAGAATGATTTGATCCATTCGAATATTTCACCAACAATTCCATAAGACTTAAGCTTTACTAATAATTTCTGGTGAGAGACTTTGTCGAAAGCTTTAGAAAAATCTGTGTAAATAACATCTACAAAATTCCCTTGATCAATTTCATCGTTAACCCAATCGATAAATTCTAAAAGGTTTGTTGTGCATGATTTATTTGGCATGAAACCGTGTTGCCTTTCGTCGATTAATTTATTTTCAAGGAGATAAGAAATTAGTTCATCTCTAATTATTCTTTCCATAAGTTTACCGACTATCGAAGTTAATCAGACTGGTCTATAATTTTTAGATTCAATTTTGGTTCCCCCTTTATGGAGAGGTGTAACATTGGCGATTTTCCACTTGTAAGGAAGTTCTCCTTCAATGTATGATTTAATAAAAATAATGGATAATGGCACTGAAAATTCTTTGGAGCATGACTTTAAAAACCAAAGGACTAATTTTGTCTGGACCCATAGACTTATTCACATTAAGCTTATCTATATATTTTTCAATATTGGAACTACTAAAACAGATAAATTAATGAAAAGGTTTTATCAGTTCGATTAGTCAAGCTCGGTAAAGGATCGTTAGATTCAGTGTATGAAAAAACTGACTTAAAATAAATATTCATGTATTCCACTATCTTATCTTTGTTTGTGATCAACTCCTCCTGGACTTTTAACGGATTTAAGCTCCCTTTAAATTTTTGTTTGCTATTGATGTAGTTATAGACTGCTTTAGGGTCTCTCTTAGATTGTGATGCTAAGTTAGATTCAAAATCAAGAATGGCTTTCCTTATATTTTTATGACACTCTTTTTTTTTAGAATTATATTTTTGGATTAATCTCTTGTTTCTAAATGCAGTATGTTTACATTTTTGCCAGAGGACATTTTTTTCATCAGTGATCTTTTTTAGATCTCGGCTTAACCAGGTAGGCCTAAATTTTGCTAAACTTGCTTTTTTTTTTTGGGACATACTTTTCACAAATATAATTGTACTTTGTTGAATGTTTGGCTTTACTCTTAGTATAAGGGCGGCATCTTGGAATAATTCTAAAATTATAATTAAAAATTGTTATAGCATGGTTTCGATGGTATTAAAGCCATAAAGAGCTAAGCCAAATTTGGACTTAACTCTTAGAGTACTGGTCAAGAGATTACGGTATCTTGTAATTTGTCTTATTTTTATTTCAGCCTTCTTATAATCAATTTTAAATTAAGGCTTCTTAAAAATTTATAATCAAATTTTTCTAAAATACATGTACATTTAAAAAAAAAAAAAAGTCGCTTTGAAAAGGATCAAAGCGACGCCTACTTGTTTATTTAAATAATTTCCGAAATAATTTTTTTATACAAAATTTTAGTTCTTGAAATTTGTAGAAATTCAGAATTTTTTTCGAAAATAGTTTGAATTTGTTCAACAGTTTATACACTGATTTTTGGTTTAATTAAAAATTGGTTTGATCATAATCATTTTTTGTATTTATAGGACCAGAATATCTATGAATCTAGAGATGTTAATTTCATTATTCAATGTGTTCTACTTTACATCAATTTTATTTTAAATTGTATCCCAGAAACACATACAACATATGCTCAAAGAAGAAAACAAGTAAAAATTTTTAAATAAAAAATTAAAGATTTTTTTTCCTAGTAAATTTTTTTTTTAGAATTATTGTCCTGAAAATGAAGTCTCAATATTTTCTAGGCTTACCTTTTCGTGGATGAATGGAATCATACTAAACGGTAGTAAGAAAGACCTTACCCTAGATGACTTGCATAAAGTTGATGAATATGAACAAGTAAAATTCTGGAGCGAAAGATTAGAATATCATTGGGGAAAAGTCAGCAAAAAGTAAAAAAAAAATTCTTTGCTTGAAGAAATATAAAATAAATATTAAAATAACAACCTTTTCTGAAGATATTTGAAAAAATTATCAGATAAACATGCAAACGACTATAAATATTCGTTATCTAACAAAAAATTAGATCAAAACGAGGAAAATTTAAAATTAACGGTGAGCAAGAAAAAATTCGCTAAGCAATTTTTTCAACTAAATAATATTTTAAAAATTTTTAGCCTAATTTTGAAATTACAGATGCAAAAATTAAAAAGCCATCGCTTTTGTTTAGCATTTTAAAAACATTTTACGCAAGATTTTTGACTGCTAATTTTCTCAAAATGATTCGTGAAGTCTTAATCGTCATCCAGGCAGCTATTCTAGGGTAAGTTAAAAAATTTTTTTTTTGAATTTTAAGATCCTCGATAACTTTTTTTGCTTAAGAAAATTGATAAGATATATAAAAGATCAAAAAGAACCATTGATAATCGGAATTTTTTACGCCTTATTACTCTTTACTATTTCATGTGTTCAATCGTGCTTTTTTCATCAATATTTTAATCGAATTTTTAATGTTGGAAAACGTATTCAAATAGCACTAATGAGTTTAATTTATAAAAAAAGTTTAAAATTATCAAATAGATCTAGAAAAAATACAACTGTTGGTCAGATGGTAAATATCCTGGCTGTTGATGCTCATTCGTTTCAAGATTCAACACATCATTTAACAATGGCATGGTCATGTTTGTTCTCTATTGGATTAGCTATGTTTATGCTTTGGCAACAGTTGGGTATTGCTGCTATCGCTGGTTTTCTCACCATGGTGGTCTTACTTCCTTTAAACTCTATCTTTTTAAACAAAAGAAAAATATTACAAGTTAAAAAATTAAAGTATCAAGATTCGAGGGTAAAAACAATTAATGAACTCTTGAGCGGAATTAAGATTATAAAGTTGTATGCATGGGAGTTATGTTTCAAAAAGTTAATTTCTAATGTGAGATTTTTAGAGCTTAGAGTTTTGAAAAATATCGCTTTATTGAATGCTATTGCAAATTTTACATGGACAATATCACCTTTTTTAGTAAGACTTGCCTAAACGTTAATAACAAAATAAGAAAAATTTAATTTTGTAATTGTAGGTGTCAGTGGTTTCATTTGGAATATATGTTTTTTTGGATGAAAAAAATGAGCTTACTGCTGAAAAAGCGTTTGTTTCTCTTTCTTTATTTAATTCACTAAAACATCCAATGGCTTTTTTTCCAAATACAATTACTGATCTAATTCAGGTATTATTAAACAAAAAAATTTTAAATTTTTATAATTGAATTTTTTTATCTTAATCCAAAAATTACATACAGAATCAAGTTTCTTTGAAAAGAATCGTTGACTTTTTACTTTTGGAAGAAATAGATCAGAATTCTATAACAAGTGATGAAACTAAAGAATATCAAGTTTTAATAGAAGATTGTAACTTCGGTTGGGATTATGAAAATGTTTTACTTAGAAAGTAAATTTCTTAAATTGATCAAGGCTTAAACAAAAAATTTTATTTTAACTATTTTTTAAAGTATAAGTTTGAAAGTGAAAAAGCAGAGTTTAGTATCGATTGTCGGTAGTGTAGGTCAAGGAAAGTCTAGTTTGTTTTCAGCTATATTAGGTGAGATGGAAAAATTTAAGGGAAAATTAATCGTTAATGGAACAATTGCTTATGCGCCTCAACAACCATGGATTCAAAATGCTACTATTAGGGAAAATATCTTATTCGGTAGAGAATTTGATCAAGATTTTTATGAAAAAGTGTTGATTGCTTGCTCGCTCAAGACAGATCTTGAAATTTTTAAACATGGAGATTTAACAGAAATCGGAGAAAAGGTACGAAAAAAAATATTTAAAAAAAAGCCAATTTAACGAAGTAAGATTTGTGTTTATTTTTAAGGGTATTAATTTATCAGGAGGTCAAAAACAAAGAATTAGTTTAGCTAGGTGTATCTATTCAAATGCTGATTTATATTTATTGGATGATTCTTTAAGTGCTGTTGGTAAGTTAAAAAGAGGTCTAGTAAAATAAATCAATTTTCATTTAATTTACTCAAAAAATTTATCATTAATATTTATAGATGGTGTTGAATTTTTTTGAGTAAATCGTATAAGAATTGATTGATTTATGGATTATATCCATGAAAACTTATCTTTAAAAGAATTTACCATAATGATTTATTTTATAAAAAAAAGATGCTCATGTTGGAAAGCATATATTTGATTCAGTTATTGGAAATAATGGTCTACTAAAGGATAAAGTAAAATATTTACTTAGAATTAAATAGAATATTTTACTTAGAATGTTATAACAAAAAATTGATTTATATAGACTAGGATATTTGTCACAAATTCTTTAAATTTTTTGCCAAGTTCAGATGAAATTGTACTATTGGATAATGGTTCTATAATAGATTATGGCCCATATGATGTTTTAGTGAAAAAAAATGGTTCTTTTTGTGGCTTCGTTAAGAACTTTATTGAGTCAAAAAATACAGAGCAAGAAGAGAAAGTCGAAATTATTGAACAAGTTCAGGAGAATAATAAAATTAATTTTAATTCAAAAGAAGTAAAAGAAAAAGATAAATTAGTCCAGAAAGAAAAAGTAGAAACAGGAAATGTAATTTTTATAATTTTTTTTTAAATCATAAAATTCAATTTAATCTTTGAATTTTTAAGGTAAAATCATCAATTTTTATAAATTATTTTAAAGCTTGTAAAATTCATCTCGTGATTTTATTTTTTGGCCTTTACGCTCTTTCGCATTCGTTTCAAATATCATCAAGTTTTTGGCTAAGTAAATGGTCTAATAATCCAGATGGAAATAAGCTATACAATTTTAGTATTTATTTTACAATCGGTGCTCTCAATTGTAATTATTAACTCTAATCCTTTCCAATAAAAAATTTAACCTAACTATTTTTTTAAGGTTTATTTACCTTAATCGCTGATTTTTTATTTGCTTTCATGTACACAAAAGCAGCTGCTAATTTGCATGAAAATTTATTACACTCAATTTTAAGATGTGGCATGCAATTTTTTGAATCTACTCCGATAGGTCGAATTCTCAATAGATTTGCCAAAGATATGGAATCAACTGAAATTAAAATACCGGATAATTTCAAAAATTTTACCAGAAATTTATTCAATGTTTTATCGATTTTAACAGTTATACTTATAACAGCACCTTTGTTTTCTATTGGCCTACTGCCTATATTTGCTTTATTTATAGTTTTTCAAGTAATTTATCAATTATTTTTTGAAATTGTATTTTGGTTTTAAATTTTAATTTTTTTTAAGAGATTTTATGCAAGGTATTCTCGTCAGCTTAAGCGATTAGAATCAGTAAGTCGAAGTCCTATTTATGCATTTTTTGCCGAATCACTTAATGGAGTCAGCACTATTCGAGCATTTCAAGCTCAAAAACGGTTTACATCTCAGATTGAAGAACACTTAAATAATAATCTTAAAATTTTCTATTCAGATTACCTCGGAAATAGGCAAGTTATCCAAAAATAAGACCTGAAAAAATTTATTTTTTTTATATATATTTTAAAAAAGATGGGTAGGACTTCGTTTAGAATGTACAGGTGCACTAATTGTCCTAGGATCTGCATTATTTGTCGTTTTTCAAAAAGATACAATTAGTCCTGGAACAACTGGATTAACAATGTCATACACTTTATCTGTAAGTTTTTTTTAGAAGATCGCCTAAAAATGCAAATAATTCTAAAAGTAATGGTACTAATACCAGAGTTTTAAAAAGGCAGATACAAAATTTGAATTTTATGTTTCAAACATAAAAATTGATTCAAAAGACTTGAATAAAAAGCCAACTTGGCTTTTTATACAAGTCAAAACTTTGGTTCATTTTTATGTATAAAAACCTAATTCAATTTTTGTGCTTCTAATATTTTTTTTCTTAAAAAAAGATTACATTAGGGCTCATTTGGGTTGTTCGAGGTTTTTCTGATTTTGAATCTAATTTAATTTCTGTCGAGCGTATCAAAGAATATTGCAATCTTCCACATGAAGTATTTTTATTAAAAATAATTGCAGTTAAAAAAATGGAGTATTTAATAAATTTTTTAAATAAAAGAATGAATGGGTAATTGAAAAGTCAAGACCCAGTTCTGAATGGCCAACCAAAGGAAGCATTTGCTTTGAAAACTATTCTGTTAAATACCGAGAAGAATTGGATTTTGTTCTACAAAATATTGATTGTTCAATTAGACCAAGAGAAAAAGTATTCCATTATCAAATTATTCTAAGTCAAAATTTCAACAACAATAAAAAATTAATTTAGATTGGAATAGTTGGTAGAACAGGTGCTGGTAAATCAAGTTTAACTTTGGGTTTATTTAGAATTTTAGAAAGCAATTATGGAGAGATAAAAATAGATGATATAAATATCAAAAGTATCGGTCTTCATGACTTGAGAAAAAAACTCACTATTATTCCACAAGATCCAGTTTTATTTAGTGGTTCTTTAAGAATTAATTTAGACCCTTTTGAAGAGTATTCAGATGATCTAATCTGGTATGCGTTAGAATTATCTAATTTAAAAGAATTTGTCAAATCTTTAGAGAAAAAACTTGAATTCGAATGTTCTGAAGGTGGTGATAATTTAAGGTATTTAATTTTTTTTTCAAGTATATTGTCTACTATTAATATTTGGATTCGATTTTAAGTGTTGGTCAAAGACAACTAATTTGCTTGACAAGAGCATTATTAAGAAAGACAAAAATTTTAATTTTGGATGAGGCAACTGCTTCAATAGACCACAACACTGATGATTTAATTCAATCGACAATACGATCTCAATTTAAAGAATGTACAATTCTGACAATAGCTCATCGACTAAACACAATAATTGATAATGATAGAATTATGGTTCTAGATAAAGGAAAATTAGTTGAATTCGATTCGCCAGCTAATTTACTGTCAAATAATAAAAGCATATTTTACTCAATGGCAAAGGATGCTGGTTTAGTTTAAAAAATTACTGATTTTTATAAAATTTAAAAAGATTTTATTTTATTTAAAAGATTAAACTTTTAAATTTGCCAGCCAAGATTCTCTTAGATTAAATTTTAAAAGCAATAAAATAAAAATTTTTACTTTAAATTGTAAGTTTTTTTTATAGATAGTGTGATTAAAGGCTAGACAAGACAATTTGAGCCAGATTTAGAAATTTTCATTTAACAAGTATTCCGGAATCACCTGTTATCTGGCCAATACTAGTCATTTAATAGGTGACCAGCGATTATGTGACCAAAAAAACTTGGTAATACAGGCTACAAAATACTTAATGAAGTAACAGAAAATAAAGTCAAAAAAATTTCAAGTCGAAAGAAAACCTGTTGATTTGGAAAATGTTTTTAATTTTTCGAAGGTGAACGTGTTTAAAAGCTACATTCGACAAAATCACATTTGGTGACCAGCTGGTCAGATAACTAATCAGAAATTAACTTAAATATTTAATTTACTAGAAACTTTTTGACAAAATTACCGTATTTACTCAAATACAAGTAATTGTGGTCTTCAAAGTTTTTTAATAGTCGAAAAATCATCCTACGAAAAAGTTTCTATAATAAAAAAAAATTATTTCTTTCATTTTATACAGAAAAATTCTTTCCATAAAAATATTTTTCTATGAAAAAAATATTTCGCTTTTTCATTCATATTTCAAATTCGAGTCAGCTTTTCACATTGCAAAAAATACAACATTTTGAATTTTCTCTATTGGAAAGTATTCAAGACGATTTGTTCCTCAATTTTTCAGTGATAAAACCTAAATGTGACTAAAGTATGTGGTGATAAAAACGTGACCTAACTGTATTTAAAATAAACTATTCCTCGTAATTTCATCAATTGTGGTATAAAAAAATTATGTTATTCTTAAGGATCAAATTTAAGAAAAAAAAATCAGTTCTAATAAAAAATTTATTTGAAAAAAAAATATTTTACAACATTTTCTAATCTTTAAAGCAACTTCTTTGAATAAATTCATTTTCTTTTAAAAATAATCTGAATATACATAATTATTGAAAAAAATTGGATTTGTCATTGAATTAATAAAGTAAAAGAACGAAAACAAACCAAGAACATATGAAGACATTAGGAAAATTTTAGTTTTCTTATCAAAATCATTCACAAGCTCATCAACATTTGGAAAGCCCATAAAATTACAAAATGAATGAGCTAGAAAACTTGAAAAAAAACTACCTGTTCTCAAGAACAAAAACGATGAATAAACACCAAAATTATATGTGTAAGCAAATTGAAATAAATGACGCATTAAAAGGATATTAAATGGGGCTTCTTTAGCTTTAAATCCTTCATAAATATGATGCAAATGTGCTGTACCAAAAAATAATGGTGTTATTAACATAACTGCAACCCAATTCATATGATGAGTCATTAGTGGCAGCATACAGCTTCTAAAAACAAATTCTTCTGTGAAAGTACTAATCACATAATTTCTTAAAAAATGCAAATCTGTAAAATAAGAAAAAATATTGACAAAGCTGATTTCTTCTAAAAAATTTCTTAATGAAAATTTGAAAAATTTAATAAAATTTTCAAGGTTATTTATATGATTGATATTTTTTCCTAAGCTTTGACTATTTGACAACTTATTTATTTCATATAATTTTGATTCCAAATAATATCTGTACTCAGTAAAAATATATTGAATTATTGGTCCCGCAAATAAAATTGCAGTTAAACCTAACGAAACTAAAATGGAATTGAAAAAGTTTTTTATGTCGAAACGTAGTCCAATCCATTCGGTTAAGGTAAATTTTTTATTGCCAGTTTCATCACTTGATATTAAGTAAATTATAATGTAACTAATCATGGATGATAGGATAACACTTATGAATCGACGTTTAATAACTGATGGCTCGTTTCGATTATAACGATTTTGTTTACTCCATAAATAAAGACTAATCACGTAAAATGTTGATATACAAAGGCATACTGATATGCTCAGCGTTAAGTTTAAATTTTCAAAATTTATTTTTTTGTCGAATATCATTTTATTTAATTTTTTAACTATTTTCAATCAAAATAAAAACTGATCAAACATTTTTCATTTTTAAAGCATCTCCATTTATATCACCACTTTTTATTCAAGTCTTAACTTCCTTTAAAAAACAAAGATTTTAATTACAAAGATTTCTTTGGTATTGTAAAGAAAATAAAAACGATTAAACGTAAAGTGACATAAAATAGAACTGTCCTAGTTATTAGTTTTTTTTTAAATAAAGAATAACAAAAAGAGAATTGAATTTTGAAAGTTAACTATTTTGAAAAGAGTTTTATTAAGGATTTATAAAAGGCTTAAGAGCCGAATTAGTAGCTTAATAATATTGCCAATTACCGTATTATCTAGCTGAATTATGCAGCATCAGAACTTAAGAACTGGATTTGGTACATGCACTATTCTACATACCTCCCATGTGAAAATTGACTTGACTCATGGTTCATGCATCAAACCAACGTCCCAAAAATTTGGCGGGGCGTCATTTATTGGAGTTTCGGGTTTTATGCAGCCTCAATCATTGGCTCGGAAAGGAAAAATTCAATCAAAATTCAATAAAATTTTTATAATTTTTTTTAAATCTATGTTTAGTGCACCATCAAAAGTTGGAAATTAAAAAATAAAAAAAAATAATTGAATTGTCATTGAATTTTTCCTCTCCGAGCCAATTATGAGTCAAGTCAATTTTAACATGGGAGGTATGTAAAATAGTGCATGAACCAAATCCAGTTCTTAAGTTCTGATGCTGCATAATTCAGCAAGGGAATACGTTATTTAAATCCAGCATAGAGAGAACCATATATTTAGATTTTTATAAATTCTATAACCAAATAAGACTTTCAAAACAGAAGTACCATTTTACTAACTTTCTGAATAATTTTTCTTTTTTCATTAGTTTTTCTGGATTTTTGATTTATCAAGCTTTGTGTCTCCTTTCTTTCAACTGATCAAGAAAAGCAATTGAATAATTAAAAATATTTTTTGTCAAAGCAGTTATTTATGATCTAAATCCATGACCGTAAAAGATCTTGCTAAGAATAAGATTCTTACATTTTTCTCTATAAAAATTTTCTAAGAAAAAAAAAACCTGGTAGATCTATTTATTTTTTGCATTTTCTAGATAGGAAGGCTCTACTTTAATCAAGTCATGAGTTTTTTATCTAACGAAATTTTAATTTTTAAGTATTTCAAGACTAAACCAAGTAATAAGTCTCTTTTTATTATTGACCAACAAAATAAATTTTAAAACTTACAGCTATTGAATATTAAATAACTTTAATTTGATTTTCTTTCTTCGACAAATAAACGAGTTAGAACTAGTTTTTTAAAAGATTTACCAGAATAATTGTAGTTTGCTTGTGGTGCTCGGTCGTTAGATTTATTTTCCTCGAAGAATAAATATGTACCAATATTATTTTGATATTCTCCTTGATAAACTCGATTGCCTATTTGGATAATTGGATTAGGCTGAGTTATTTCGATTGTATTAAATTTGTAACTAAACTTTTCACAATAATTAGCGTCGTCCAAATCAGTAAATTGAATAAGAACTAGACTTTCTTGTTCGGAAACAGCTTCTAATTCAAAATTATTTTGATTTTCTAAATTGTTATTAGTAACCGAATTTTCGTTCATCTACTCTCTTAAATGAATTTTATAGCTCTGGGAATTTTTATGAATAAATTTTTTTTTTGAAAAATTATCTGATATCTTTTAAATAGACTTGTGCATTTTTTTTTTAGGAATTGAAGAAAATTTAAGTTAATTTGGCTCAAGCTTTAGAAGTCTCGATTTTATTTTTGTCCTTGTTATTCAGGGTTCGTTTCAAATTCTTATTTAAAAAAAAAGTAAATATTAGAAGGATATTTAACTTGAAAATATTTGAGATAGAATATTCAGAAAATAAATTTGTTCGATTGCGATGGTTTTTCTGTATATATGGCAAGTTGCTCAAAAAGGTCTAGAAAAAACAAGCTGTGTTAAAAATTTTCATAAAAGCTGTTTGTCTTCTTATGTTTAATCCAAATTTTCGACTTAAACTTATCATTTGGTTTGAAAAATAAAAAATTTTTTTTTTCTTTCTTTTTCTGAATCAAGCAAGGAACTAATTCAGACTTAATTTGAGTCAAAATTTTTTTTTAGCATAGCTTTCATTCTTCGGCCTTTTTTGAGAAAAATTGTTGATCAGAAAAATCTACCGTAAAGTTCCAAATAAAAGAAACAACGATTTGACCGTTATTTAATAAAAATTGCTTTTTTTTCGAAATATCTAATATTCCAAATAGAAGAAACAGTTTCTTTTATTTTGAAAATACAATAAAAATAGTGATTAAAAATACATAATTTATCCTTAATTGAAGAAGAAAGGTCATAAAAAAGTCAAATAAAATTCTTAATAAACTCCGCCTAACAATCCTCACAGACTGGCTCTTTAAGACTCATTTTTTTTTCAAGCCTCTAGAAACGATCGAATATTTGTGAATAAATTAAACATTAAAAAAATGTTTCTTCTATTTGGATTTCGTTGTTTTTTTCTTAATATAATTTTTTATAAAAATTATATTGAATATTTTAAATTGCAAGTTCCATATAGAAGAAACTGTTTCTTCTAATAGGTGTTTCTTCTATTTGGAACTTTACGGTAATTGAAAAAAAAACTTGCCATTTAAGTCGAGCCTAAGATTCAAATAAATTAAATAAAGCAGTTGATTAGAAAAAAACATCCGAATTCTCAAAATTCAAGATTATTAATAATCATTTTAAAAAGAAAAAAATTTCAAAATATTTTCTTCATGTACTCTTAAAAATACTCACAAATCAAATAATTGCAATCTCTCAAAATTATTCGTTTAAACAGAAGATGAATCCTGAATCATATTTTTTGTGACTTTTTCTTTCTTGTGAGGAAAAAAATTAATTCTGAGCTTTAGCCAAATCCATTTTTCTAGAAAATGAAAATCAATTAATAATTTATGACCAATCATAATTGTTTGGATGAAGATAAGGGAAAGCAGAGCTTTTATATGGCGAAAAACGAGACGTTCTTTTTTTTTGGTTTTTAATCCTTATACGCCGAAAACTCGGTCGAAAATGACCCTATTTTATGTCGACTGAAATGGGGCAATTTAACCCAAACAAAAGTTTAAATTCCTTTTAAACGTTAAATTTTAAAATCGTTATCAAGTATTTATTAAGTAAACTGATCGATCAAAAGCTCCTTAAAAACACTTTGCTATTTTTGGGGAAGACATGGTCATGAAGCTCGTTCCTCGCAAAAAATTATGTAAAGCCATTACAAACCTTTTCAATTCATTAAAAAATTTACAATTAAATTAATCAATAAAGATTGATGCAGTTCAAACGAATTCAAAGGTTTGATGACACTTTTTATGCAATATTCAGATTTTTAGAAAATTTAAAATTGCAGATCTTACCAATTATCTGAAATGAAAAGATTATGGCAAAAAGCTTTGAGCCGGATAAACTGGATTCCAGGTAGCCATTAAACGATTACCAGGTGATTGAATTGGACAATTTTAGTATCGCCTATCAAACCCGTCTGGCAAATACACATGATATATTGACATCATTTTTTATTGGAATAAATTAATTAAATAATGCACTTCATTTTTACTAGTAAAAATTTTAGAAATCGTACAGAATTTGCAGGTGTTTAGGATCGTATATAAAAATTTACATTTTTCAAAATTAATTTTTATTAATAACAAAAAGAGTTTTAATTGTTTTTATATTTTGGAAAAAAAATATTTGTTCGAAAAATCAAAATCGTCGGCTATTTGAAACTTTAATTCAACCAGAAAAATTTTCAATAAAAAATTTTAATTTCAAAGAGTAGATTAATCTAAAGATTTAAAATCGCAAAATGTCGAAAAAAAAACATTATCCGTAAAATGAGGCGAGTGTAATATCGAGAAGCCAAATAAACCCCGAAAAAAAAACTTTTATATTTATTATCATAAGGAAAGAGATTGAACCGAATACTTGACATAAAAATTTTATTAATTTTCGTGTTTAAAAAAACAATAAAAATTTTTCAATAGTCATTTAAAAGCCGGAATTTTTATTTTCAAAATCCGTCAATTTTGAGGCTATGAATACTAATAATTTTAGTGATTCATCTTAAACTAGAACTTTGTGCTTTTTTTTTTCGTAAGTTCATATCTTGAATTTGAAATTTTTTAATAATTATTTTAGAACAAGATAAAATTCTTAACAGGCAAAAAATAAAACTAGTTTTCACAACCCCATTGATACTGAGAGTTTTACACCTTATATTTATTATTTTTAAAAAACTTTTTAAGGAAAAGTTAGTTTTTCATAGAAAAGCAATTACTTAGCTTAAATAATTCAAATTTTTTTTTTGTGAGTATTATTTTTTTTAAAGAAAAATCATGTTTTTTTAAGTCAAGAAAATTCAACAATCTTGTTTTGATATAATACTTGTAGATGAGTGACCTCGAGTAATTTTTCAATTGGAAACTATAGATATTTTTAGATAAGAATCTAATTTGGGAACTAATTTGAATTTTTTGATTCACACATGATTTGTACTCTCGACCTTCTGCTTGGATACCCATGAGGGTACCAACTGAATAATACAACTAGAGAAATTACAAATAGGTTCCTCTTAAATCCAAGAAAATCGAATGAACAAAATATTTTTTATATTTTTGTTAAGGACTCATTCTAAAATTGTATTTTTTTTAGTATTGGAATTCTTGATTTTTTCAAGAACTTTTTCAGAATTTTCGAAATAGAATAACATGATTCATCAAGCATTTAAAATTGAAGTAAATTTTAAAAAACATTTAACTTGAAAACACAATTTCTCAAAAGCTCACCAAATCAACGAGAAAAAAAAACGTGCTATGTTTTTAGAATTATATTTACGTAATTGACTTTAAATAGTATTTTAGTAAATAATAATAAGTAAGTAAAGCTAATAATTTACTGTAAATTTTTTTGTTCTAAGTATTCTGCTCATTTTTAAAATTTTAAAAGAATTTAAAAAAAAAAATTTTCTAAAGGTAAAATTATTTTTGAATTTTTATGATTTCTTGTTGTTTTTTTTTAATAATTTTATAATAAATAAAAATAAACTAACAACGAAAATATTTTTTTTTCTTCGTTATTAAGTTAAGAACCAAATGCTTTCTAGATTAGTATAATCTCGAAAAAATCCCGTTCCTTCGAAAGATTATCTCAAAATTAGCTAATTGTACTCTATGCTCACAAAGCAAAAAATAAAAATAAAAAATGCAAAAAATTCAATCTAAAAAAACTCTATTTAAACACGGGTCAAAAATTGAATTTCTTGCAAGCCTTAGCTAATTGAATTAGTTTATGTTTACTCGATATATTCTCCTCGAACACGAAACTGACCTTATTTTTTCTATTCTCTTACTAGAAACGAGAAAGAATCAATTTTATTAACCTAATTTCAATTTTTATTGATTTATCGAATAAAAACGAAGAGAAAAAAAATTATTCTATACTTTGTTTCTTTTTTCGTACTTTGTTTTTAAACTAGGCTAAAGAAAGTTTGGCTAAAATTTAAAAAAAAAATTTTTTTGATTATTTTTTTAAAAAATTTTTCTGTCATTAATGGAATCACACGAATCTTTAAGACTTAACATTATGCCAAAATTATAACATTTTAAAAAAAATTTATTAATTTTTCAAAAACATGCATATTGTGTTATTATGATGATGATCATCATCATATGTACAATAATTTTTGAGGATTTAATTTAATTTTACTAAAATTGCAAATATTTTGAAATTAATTTTTTCTTCTTCTTTGTTGTTTTTGTTGTTGTTGCTTTCATTTAAATCTAATTGCTTAAATCAATTAAATCAATCAAGACCCTTAAGTAAAGTTAGTAAGCAAATAAGTAAGTTGCAATGAGAAAAGAATGAGAGATAAATCTTTTCATTAAAATTTTCTTC
This sequence comes from Brachionus calyciflorus, assembly GCA_002922825.1. NCBI lineage: Eukaryota > Metazoa > Rotifera > Eurotatoria > Ploima > Brachionidae > Brachionus > Brachionus calyciflorus. Next base: position 1,160,690 of record NTPY01000384.1, read on the forward strand.
ATTTTAATCCCCTATAATGTCTATGAAAATATTTCTCTTATTCAAAAAGTCAATCTTTATTCTTAATTATTTATGAAAAATAGTTAAAAATGATTGCAAAATTATCTCTTTTTCTTTTCATCATATTTTTTGAAATTTATCTATTGCCAAAAAAGATTAGAGTATTTACTACTAGTGGTCACTTAGTCAATTATATTGCTTTTAATTAGTCTACTATATTTTTCTTTTATATTTTTAAAAAGCGATACGAAACGAAAAGATCTAAATTTTATTCGACAATTTTTTCTTTTATTTAGATAAAAGCTAATTTTTTTTTTCTTCATATCTCTTCAAAAATTTAAAGAATTAATTTTTTAAAATACTGACAAAGACCAAAATGAGTGGCGAAGACGGCCAAATTCCTCATGTTCAATTATTCGTAAAACGTTCCATAATGGACAATAGTCATAAAAGTTCTTGTCCAATATGTCAACGTTGGTTTATGGTTTTGTTCCTTAAATCCGAAGCTAAAGAATTGGCATTAACTGTTTTTCCAGTTAATATGAAAAACCCAGAACCTGAATTCAAAGAATATCATGCAACTCCACCAGTTGTAGTACTCGTTCAAGAAAACGTAGTTCTAACTGATAATCTACGCATTGAACAATATATAACAAGTCGTTTTACGACTTTAGACTTAACATCGGATAAACAAGCCGAAAATGTATGCAGTGATTTATATATTAAATTCAATGCATATTTAAAAGCTGTTGATCAATCAGTACAAGCTAAAGAGAGACAGTTACTTGCTGAACTAAAGCGTGTTAATGACTTTTTGGATCAAAACGGCACGACCTTTTTGTCCGGTAACGAAATGACGTTAATTGATTGTGACGTCATGCCGAAATTACAACACATTCGTATTGGAGGTAAGGCGTATAGAAATTTCGAAATACCGAACGAATTCGAGGCATTATGGACATATATGAGAAATTGTTATGAGACAAAAGCATTTAAAGAATCATGTCCCTATGATCAAGATATTATTTTACATTACGAAGGTAAAACACCTTTGAAACCATTGGGAAAAAATCCAACTCTACAAAGAGCAACAACAACTCTAACAATACCAGAATTTACAGAAGCCGATTAGAAAAAAAAAATAATTCTCTACATTTTAGAGATTTGACAATTAGGGAAAAATTCATTTATCCATGTAAATACTAAGGGTACTGAAAGACCAAAAATTACAGTAATTTTAAAAAAATTTAATAAAAATTTTTCCTTTTTTTTAATCAAATATTATTTATTGTGTTATGCTTACTTTTTTTTTTATTGTCGAAGAAAAAAAATTAAATTTAGTCGAACTTTATCCTAAGAGAAGCTCAAGAGGTGAAATTTATAAAAAAAAAAATTTATAATAAAAAAATTTAAAAAAGAACATTAATGGTTTCACCTTTAGGAGTAAAATTGCCATAGTTTTTCTAATATTTTAAATTGATTTTTTTTCAAAAATTTTTATTTTATTTATTATTATTTAATAAAAGATCTAAATTTTAAATTAAATTTTTATTTAAATTTATCTTCCAAAATTTTTTTTATAACAGAAAAAAAGTGTCTTTCGAACGTGAAAAAATTCCATAAAATGTACTTTTAATTGGAGAAGAGTAGTTAGAATTGAAAAAATGGGTTTGTTTATGTGATTTAAAGGTAGTACCGTATTTCCTCAAATACAAGCTCGCTCAAATAAAAGCGCGGAGCTTGTATTTGAGGCAAAAAAACTTTTTATTTGAATTTTTTTAGATTCAAAAAATGGCTCGATTAGAAGATTGTTTTATTTAAATTTTTAAATTCCCATAACTTAATAACAAATAAATTATCAACAACATTATTTTTTTCTTTCTGTAAAAGATTCAAAGAAAAGCTCTTAGTTCTTTTATTTGAGTCGTTTTTTAGGACCAAAAAAAATTCAAAAAGAAGGTCTTCAAAAGATAGCGACTCGATCTTTTATTTGAGGAAATACGGTAATTTCGACATAGGAATCATGATCAAACTCTTGCCTTTAGCTCTAAAGAAAATTGATTGGTGAATTCAATAGGTTTCGATTAGAGTTATAGGCAAGAGATTACGGTATCAAAAACTTATGTCGAAAAATTAAAAAAAAAATACTTTTAATTTAAATCCAATTCAACGACTAAAATGGCTCTCAATTTGTCTAAGTGCTTAATTTTGTATGTATAGACTTCAGTTTTATACTACTACTACTACATAATTAAGATTTAGCTAAACATTTAATTTTATTTAAGATACCCATTTCAGGATTTTTGAATAAAATGAGATTAAACCTATATTTCGAATTTATTCTAAAACCGTAAATGCTAAACAAAAACGAATGTGATATTTGAACAGATCTTTTCAAGTTGTATCAGAGTACATGCTTTTCTATGTAGGTGTTTGTCGAGAAAAATAAGAGCGTGCTGTGAGTTTTACAAAATATTACAAAATTATTTGAAACCCTTTCTAGGATATGTAAAAAAAACTTTCATCAAAAATCGGCTCAAGTTTTTAATTTTTTTTTGATATTGGAAATAAAAAGCTTTGATTGAAAAAAAAGTATACTTATTTATTGATTTATTAAATTAAAATAAAATCATGATAACTAAAAATTTTTAATCACTGAAATATACAATGACCAAAAAAAAATTTCGATGTTTTTTAAAAATTTTTTGGCATTATTTTTATCTGATAATTCATGAAAGCATTCATGGCATGATACCTAAGATCAAATTTTTATCAACACTTGATACCAAACTCACCATGGTCGTCATGTATTTTTATCTAATAAAATATGCATTAATAAAGACATAAATAACGCTAGATTTTTTTTCCAAAACTCTTCTTTTGGCATAGTTTTTTTAAATTATACTGTTGAACTTGTGCCAAAGCTTGAGTCGACTCTCAACACTGTTTTGGCAATTTTCCTTTTCATTTAATTTAAGGATCAGCACGATCTAATGTCACCTTTTAAAAAACAGAATAGTTATCAAACTCAGCTTTAATTGCTTTGCTAAATAATTAAGTGATTTCGATAAGGAGAATTTAAATAAATAAAAAAATTTAAAAAAAAAGTTTTATTAAGAAACTTTATTTACACGAAAAAAATTAAAATAATATTAAGAGAAAAACTTAAATTAAAATTCTATTTTAATTTCATTATCCATTGGAATTTAATATTAAAAGAGATTTAATATTATAAATTTTTCATCAAAACATTCTTTTACCAGTTGATCTTAGGCAACGATGGATATATTGCTACATAAATATAAGGAAAGACAATTAAGAAAATTAGAGCTCCCAATGCAGTTACAGCCATATTAGCCACCAAAAGTTTTCCAGACAAACGATATGCTCTTTTATAATCTTTATTATCATTTAAGCTCATTATTTTACATGACAATACAGTAGTAACTATACCACCAAAAAAGCAACAAAAAAATATGTTAAATATAGACCAAGTCAAATAAGACTTAACATGTGTTTCTAAAATGGGGTCAACTAAGATTATAGGACCTTCTTTGTTAATTGTAACTGGCTCGGTATTAACAACAGTATAGGCTTTCTCGAATTGAGATCCATAATGACCTGTAAAATTCGGATTATACTGACCTACATTACCTGGTATAAAACCTGAATAATTATTGCCATAATTACCGTAATTACTATTAGGATTGTAGCCACCATATCCATAACGGCTTTCATTATCGCCTTGACGTGATTGACTCATTTTACTTTTTTATAAAATTTCTTAATTAAAATTTTTTATTTAGGTTGATTTTGAATTTTTTTTTCATTCGAATAAAGATCTACCTAGAATTAAATCGAATATAAAAAAATAATTTATTTTTTATTATAATTTTTCTAATGGTCAATTGAAATAGGTCGTACATATTCGTCGTGTTTGTCGAAGTATATAGGTAAAAATATTTAATTTAATTTTTTGTATTTTTATCGGTCACTCTATTTGTCTTTTTTATAATTTTATTTTTTTACCTTTCGATTAATATTCGGACTTGAAATTAAAATGCAAAACTGTTATTCTTTAATCTACACGGTAATTTTTTTTGGGTGGAAATTCGCTTTTATGAGAAAGCGGACAAAAAAGGATTTAAAAATTCACATTTAGGGTCATTCATTCTTATATGAAAATCTTTTTCATCTTAAAATAGAATTTTTTCACATAAAAGCGTCTTACAAACTTTTACGCATTTTGCTTATTACCGCCTTAAATGTTTACAGTGTACGTTATTCTTAAGAGAGGCGTAACTAGATATTTTCAGATATGGTTCTCAAAATTTTATCTTCTAAAATTGTTGTCTAAGTCAAAAAAATTAATTTAGAGACAAATTTCATTCTTCTGTTTTTTTTTTGGATCATGAACAAGTTGTGATCATATGTTAACTTAACCTGTGATCAATCCAATCATGCTGGATATGTGAACATTGAATTTCTTTCTCACCACAATTTTGATGAAAAATATTTCTAAGTCTTATAAACGAATGATTTCGTTTGGATGACGTACCAACAATTAGTTTAAAAAATAAATAAATAATTTAATCTCATAATAGGTACAGTGGTGGTGATTAATTTGTAACTTGACGTCATATGACGGTATATGACGCCATATGACGTTATCTGACGGTCAAAAACCAATAAAATCTGACGTCATCTGACGTCAGCCGTCTTATCGCGTAATCTAAAAACAGCTATAAATCACGTCATTTGACGTTATATGACGTCAAATGACGATAAAAATCTGACGTCATATGACGTCACGTTTCAAATTAATCACCACCACTGTATGAGGCTGAACTTGTAGAAAACTACCTTCTTTCAATGATTCGCCCATTATTGTAAATAAATTAGGGAAAATTTTTAGCATTATTCTCGATGAAGAATCATTCGAAAATCTCCATTTAGAAATCGGCATAACTATAACTTTGAACAATTTTTCTATTATAAAAATTATATTTATTCTGGAAAAGAAGTCATTGTGGCCAATAGATTTTTTTCAATATATATAAAAACTTCGAATAATAATTTTTTTTTCTCTTTAACACAATATTTTTGTGTTTAAAAGTCGTTTGTGGCGAAGAGAAACTTTTCTACTCACGACCGAGCGCCTAGTAGCAAACTCCTTTTTAAAGAGCCGGTCGCTACACTTGCTACAATGGCCCTTTCGGAAACCTTATTTTAAGTCACCACGACTCGCAAGCCTGTTTATCTCTAATCAGTCGAGGTATCGTCAATCACAGGCCTCTAATCGGAGCTGGCCAACTTTTTGACTTGAGAAAAAAAGAAATTTAATTGTATTATTTAGGAAAGAGTAAAGGTAGGACCCCCCTACTTTTAGGTATTTTTGACCTGTTTGCAACCACCTTATCATTTCCAATTTGGTGAATGGTAAACGCGTAAAACAAGGCATTTCGTACATTTGACCCAGGAGCTGAGGTTCTACATTTTTGACCTGTTTGCAACCACCTTATCATTTCCAACCAATTTGGTGAATGGTAATAGAAAAAGTCAATACTAGAGAACATATGGTATATTTTTTTGTGTTTTATCGTTTTAAGTAACAATCTTCAAAAATTGCATCCAGTTTGAAAAATTTGAAATTTAATTTTAAATAAGTATTTTTTGTTAAATATAAAATGCTAGGAATATATTTAAAAATTATTTTCAACAATTTAACTAAGATAAAATAATTTTTTGTTTTCATAGTATAAATAATCTTAAAATATTCTATTATTCAAAAAAAATGTTTTGGAATAATCTAATTTAGCGATGCCGTGATTTCGATTAATTGCAATTAATCGGGCACTGATTTAAAAATCGAAAACTATCGATGTCCCAAATCACGATCAATTATTCTTAAAAACTGAAAAATTAGTTTTTGGAGCCCAAAAAATTAAAAAATTTTTTTATTAATTTATTTACTACAACTCTCCTCCTATAAGTACTTTAACAATCATGAGAATTTCCTTACAATTTTGTCGTTTTTAAAAAATCAATTTACTTTAATACATCGACAATTCGGAGAACTAAGAAGCCCAAATCTGAAGATTTAAAATCGTTATCTATTAAAAATGTATCAAATTAATAGTTTTATTATTTTGGGGAAAAAAAAAACTCTGGCTCTTGTTGGATTTTTGGATAATTGTCGATGGAAAATTACTCTTGTTGGAATTATGTACAATTTTCTTTTCCTGGTGTCCAAGAGAAATAAAAAAATAATTCTTTAGTACTCGAGAGATACATAACAATCGGTTTTTTTGCGTCTGTTTTTTAAGGCATGTTTTCCGGTCGAATGTGAGTGTTTAGTCTCATAAAAAACTAAAAAAAAAAGTAAAAGAAACATTTTTAAACGCATTAAAAACACTTAAAAACTAGGGTTGTTGTTCAAGGTTTTTTTTTCAATGTTTTTTCAAAATTTTATGTATTGAACTTAGTTTTAAAAACTTCGAAATTCTAGTTTCGTGAAATCTTTAAAAAATTTCGAAGTCTTTTGTAATTAAAATAAAATATTGAAACATTGAAATCCCGAAACTTTTATTTCCGTTTCTTCAATTTTTAAAAAAATAAAATTAAAAAAATAAATTGAATTTGAAAAATATAAATTTAAAAACTTAGGAATTGAAATTAAACAATTTAAAATTCGATATTAAAATTTCTGAAATTAAGAATTTAAAAATTTAAATTTACACAAAATTTTCACTTTTTAAAAATAATGTGAATAAAATGTGTTATATTTTTACGGCTAAACATGTAATTTAGTAATTTTTATTGTAACATGCAATTGAAAAAATTCTTTTTTTGATGTTAATATTTTTTCTTGTTGCAAAATTGTAACACTTTGTAACAATTAAGACAATAAGTTTATCCTGTTCAAAATTTAGAGCAATTTTAATGTATTTAAATGATGAATTTAAATTTATTGTAGAAAGCCTTTTTTTTTAATATACCATGTTTAGTGATGTAGGGTCGATTCGGTTTCTTTGTTCATCTTAATCGATACCTTAATAGCTAAAAAGTATTTCCTGTTGATTTTGCCTTTAAATTGTTAAATTCGTTTATTAGCAATTAGTTAAAGCTCCATAATTATTAATAAAAATCTTAATTTCATTTTTAATTTTAAGTTTTTTAAACTCTGACTTTTCAAATACTTAAAATTCAATCTTGAAATTTGCAAACAAAAGATTTTCAAACTTTAAATTTCCATCGCAAGTAGAAATTGAAATTTCGAAATCGATTCAATTTTTTTCAAAATAATTTTTGATCGAAATTTTATCTTCAAGTCAAAATTAAAAAAAAAAAAAATCTTGAATTTCTATTTTTCGATTTGAATTTTTAATTTTTTTTTTTCAAGGTTTTAAAAGTTAATTTGTTTAACAACCCTATTAAAAACCCTTATCTATTAAAAAACTAAAATTAAGATTTTATTTTTGACAATATATTATAAAAATTGCGATATAATATTATTTCAAAAAAATTGTGAATTGTTCAGCAAAATTTTGTCTTTTTAATTTTAATATTTGTCCATACTTCTAACAAGAGTAATTTCCATCGATAATTGACTAAAAATGCAAAAAGACCCAAAACTTTTAGGATTTTTTCTTATTTTCTTGATGTTGTATCGACGATTAATCGGAGTTACCAAACGTAATCTTATCAAAAGATACCAAACGTAATCAAAACCTTACACTATCCAAAATTATTTATTAAAACAATTTTTGCGTATACTTAATTTTTTAAAAAATTTATTTGAATCATTTAGACAATCTAAGCAATTTTTCACCAAAAAGTGTTAAATATAAATATATGGTAAACAGAAATTATTTTAAGCAAGCATGATAATTTCTTTTAAACAAAAAATTTTTTAGAAGGATTAATTAAGTATTTTAAAAACAATTGATCAAGGCTTTGTCAGTTAATTTCAGTTTGAGCAAACGGAAAGTTTTTTAGATAGATTATTTGATTGGAAAACTAAAGTTGTTTCTCTTCTTATGTATAACTAAATTTTGTACTGAAACCGATGAACTTTTGGTTTTGAAAAATAAAAAATTTTTGTTTTCATCTTTTTTAGAAAGGTTTAGTAAAAAAACATAATAAAAAGCTTTAGTTTCCAAATTTTAGTAAAGAACTAATTAAGGCTTTATTTGTGCCAAAAATTTTTAAGCTAAATTTAAATGTTTTTAAGTTTTTTTTTCAATCTTTATTTCCTTTTTTTCGGCTAACTTGAGCTTTAAAATCTTTAATAATTTTTTCTACGAGTTTAACACACAATTGTGTCTGTCTATATAAAAAAATATTTTTTTTTTGTTAAGGCAAATTTCTTAAAAAGTCCTTAAAGCTGAATTTTGATTCTTTTTTAAAAAATTTTTGCTCTACAAAGTAAAAACACACAAATTGTGTGTTACGAGATTAACTTTTAGCTTTGTTTTAATTTTTAGTATTTTTGATCAGGAAATGTGATTTTTATGTGTGATAATGTGAAAAAATTGACACATATTTTGTGTGATTTTAATGTTGTTTTCGTCAGTTTTTCCTATAATGTTTGCCATATTTTTTTGTGTGTTTGGCAAACAAACTTGAGTTTTTACACAATTTTTCCTTATTCCACAGTACAAAATTAAAAATTGTTTTAAACAGAGCATACGTAAAACCAACACAACTCATGAAAATTTAGGAACATGTTTTGGAATGATTTCCATTAAAAAAGCATTAAACATGTTTTAAAATTTTTATGCGTTGAGTTGGATTTGAAATGGTTTTGTTTCGAAACCGTTTGCACACTGTGGAAACATCTCATATTTTCGTTAACATAGTTTTGGATTGTAATGATTTATGAATTTCGGTAAAAAAACTGGAATTCTATAATTACTTAAAATTAACAAAATTTTTAAAAAGCATGCACAATTAATGTTACGTAATAAAAAGTGAAGTTGTTTTAAACGATTGAAAAATTTTTTTTATGAAAATGGAATCCACTTAAGGAAATGAGTTCCTAAAATACCTATTCAGTAAAATACCTATTTATCACAGCCTGTGTCCGTCGAAACGCTACTTTAATTTTATATCTAATTATCTATTGAAATATATTCAAGTCGCAGTTCTATTTGCTACTCCTACTAAGTGACTTATTTAAATCTCTTTAAAGTGTATTTTTCTTTGTTCTTTCCTTTAAAATGATCTTCACTTTTAAGTTAAAGCTTTTTTCACCGTGATTGACTACAAAAATCACTTAAAAGTGAAATCAGACAGAAAATTTAAGGAAAAAATTTTTTCAATTTCAAAATATTTTAAAAAAATTAATTTTTTGACTTCGATGACGAACTTAGTGATTTTATAATTTTATTAATAAAAATTGAAATTTTTTGGTTTAAATTTTTTTTAACTAAAAAAACATCTCGAAATAACAAAGTTGGATTATTTCCAAAAAAAACTTTATTTTTAAGAGAGATTAATGCTCCTAAGCAGGGCAGGCGCCAAGCAAAAATTCTAGCTAGTGCTAAAGGTATCGATAAACTGGGTCATACCCGCATCCAAATAAAAATGATAAAATTTCAAGCCCTGTATTCCTTAAAAATAATGGATTTATTCCCATAAAATAATATAAGAATACCAAATAAATTCTTCTAATCGAGTGTTTTTTTTAAAAGGTTTCCAAAAAAAGCAAAATTACTACAGTATTTCCTGGAGCGATTAATTTAATAGAAATTTTTTTATAGAAAAAGTTTAAAGAAATTTTCATTGAAAAGTTTTTTTCAATGAACATTTTATCTTTCAAACAAATCAACTGTATAATGCTTGCAAACTAATTTTCTCTACCATTTTAGTAGTGATGGGAGTTTTCCATTAGTTTTAGTTAACTTAAAATTAGCCAACTAATAATTAGTTAACTATAAATAAGTCGACTAAAAACTAGTTTACTAAAAATTAGTCGACCAAAAATTAGTTAACTAATAACTAGTTAACTAAAAATTAGTCGACTAAAAATTAATTAACTAAATTTTAGTTAACTAAAATTAAGTCGACTAAACTAATTTAGTTTAAATTTCGAAAATAGAAAAAATTTCAAAATTTAAGGGAAATAAAATTAATTAACATATTTTTTCATTTCCAGGTTCAAAAAAAATAAATTTGCCATACCTAGAGTTAAAAATTTATACAAATTTTTTAATTTTTTTTTTGACGAAAAAAATATCAAATTTATTTTTTACACTTAAATGTTAAAAAAAAACAATATTTCTAATCTCAAAATATTAGAATAGGCTAATTATTTCAATAATTGATAAAAAAATAGGTATAAGAACAAGAATTAATTTTTTCTAAAATTTGTTAAAAAAAAATTAGCTAACTAAAAAGACCAACTAAAAATTAGTCGACTAAAAATAAGTTAACTAAAAACTAGTTAACTAAATTTTAGTTAACTAGTTTTTAGTCGACTAATTTTTAGTTAACTAAAATTTAGTTAACTAATTTTTAGTCGACTAATTTTTAGTTAACTAGTTTTTAGTTAACTTATTTTTGGTCGACTAGACTATATTAGTTTAGTTTTGACCCATCACTACATTTTAGCTTTTGGGTATCTATAAAATCGAAAAGGCTCTATTATTGCAATTAATTTAATGGCTATATGGCAACTTTTCTTTAATAAAACTTCTTTCTTTTTAAGTTTAGATCAAATTAGTCCAAAAATAACTATAAAAGAATTTAAATATTTTAATCTTAACTATTCATTAACCTCTTATTAATGTATTTGGTAATATCCTTGCCTCTTATTAATATCCTTGCTTAAAAATTAAATAAAATCGTTAATACGGTATCCTCTAGTTTAATTACTGTCGCAAAAATAACACTAAAAAATTACATTTCAGAAAATCACAAAAATAAAAATTCTATTTCATGGGTCATTTTCTATGAAACTCTTTTCTACAAACTTTTTCCACGAAAAAATTATTTTATAATCAAAAAAAAATTCAAATAGAAGGTCTTCGAAAGATAGTGACTAGACCTTAAATTTGAGAAAATACGGATGTTCTATTTCTTCAATTAAAAGAATAAAAAATGATGTTGCGAAAAAAAAGAATATTTGTATTGTTTCATCTAATTGATTAGGAGTAATTATATTTTTCATTTAACCGATGAGAAACTTTTTTAAAAAAATCGAACTAGAACTAGAACTAGTTAAACAATCGATTGTTCTGTATTTGTTTTATTTTAATTTTCACAAACCTATGTTTGAAAAAAAAATATTTTAAATTTAAAATAAAAAGCTGACTTAAAGAAGCTGCTCTTAAAAATCTAGGCGTTGCTAAAGCACTTGAATAGCCTTCATGTAGCGCCGGCCCTGCTCCTAAGTAAAGTTTCTTTCTAAGTGAGATTTCGTCAAAACTATTTTCTCGATTCTTCGATTTTTAAAATATTTCATAAAAACAAAGTAAAAATTTTTTTTAAATGGAATTACACTTTTAAAAAGCAAAGTGATGTTTTAAAGTAATGCCATAAAAATTTTTATTACATTAGAAAAAAATATAAATTTGTTAAAATAAATGGGTGAAGAGCAATTGTTTTGAAGAGTAATTAAATAGTCCTTTTATAGTTAACTATTTGTACTCGGTAAAAAATTATGTAATTAACCGATAAAGCTAATTATAATTTTGCTTACTCAGATCAGAGAAAACTTCGATTTTAGTTTTACTTTTTTAAATTTGGTGAATATTAGATTTTCGTTTTTTTTTTAAATCGTTTTTGGATTGATAACTGTTGTTAGATTTGAAATTTGAACTATTAAAATCATTTTCAATAAAAAAGTTTTGCATAAAATTTACAAAAACAAAAATAAACTACTTTTTGCCTGATTTATAAAAATTTATTTATTTATTTTTAATTTCAAAAAAAAGATTTAAAAAAGCAAAATATTGTAATTTTCTAAAAGTTTATCGAAAATTTTCGTTTGAATTCCATTCAGTATAAATAGGGATTCTTATCCTTATAACTTCAGATCGATCCAACAATAACTAAAGTTCTAAAGTATTTAATAAACTATTTATAAACTATATAGTCTTTTATATATTCCAGTCACAATTGGTAGCAGCGATAAAAAGAAACAAAAATTGAAGAATGATGTTCGTAATGGTACCTATTTCAAAAGAATTTATGGAACAACTCACCATACAGAATTTGGTGCAAACAGTGATTACTCAAAACAGTTCCTTTGAGAATGAGTTTCACATTATTGAGGATGATGAAATGAAGAGTTGCTCAGAAGCAGAGCAACTAGACTGGCTTCATGGCATCCAAAAAGAAGGCAAATCAAAGAAAAGCCTTATTGAGTTGTTGTTCCGCAGAGGAGAATACTTAGTCAATCTTAGTAAGGCTAAGGAATTAAAAATTAAAAGAAGAATTGGAACAGTCCAAAATTGCAGTTGAAGCAATCAGAAGTCCCCCAAAAAATAGGCCTATGTCTTCTGGACAAGTGGTACATGACGATGTACAGAGTAATGAGAATAGTATAAGGGGAAATAATGGATCCGGACTTAAAAGTCGACGATATACCAAAACTCTATGGGAATGAGAGAGATAAGGTAGATGAATGGATATAGCTGGTGGAATCTGAGGCTAGGTACCAAGGTATTAGCCATGATAATTTGTTAGATGGCGTAACAAAATTATTGAGAGGTATGGCTTTGCAAACGTTGAGGAATTTGCGAAAAAATGGTGAATCTATTTCATGGAAAAGAATCAAGTCTTATTTAACGGCCACGCTCAAGCCTGCTGATGTAAAAAGGCACTTGAGTTCGGAATTGAAGAATTTTAAAATTTAATCGAATTTTGAGCATGACGTGATGAAATTTTTAGCTATTGTTAATAAAATAGAAAATATGCCAGAATTTGAATTGGTTTGGTTATTTTTGGAGGCTCTGAACCCGAGAGTTAGAGCCGAGCTCGAGAGTAAAAATGTGGATATTCTGAATGAAGGTATAAGGTTAGCAAGAGTATACACTAGAGGATCTGGTAGCTTGGCTTTACCCACAGTAGTATATTACACTCGTCAAAGGACGGATAAACGGTATCCGAAGAATGGGAATTTACCCAAATAAAAAAGCGTACATGGTAACGCGAATAAAGTTAAATACCAACAAAAAGTTCAAGATAAAGGTCTCATTTGTTTTAAATGTAAAAACCTGGTCATAAAAAAACTCAATGTAAAGTTAAAGGTAAATTTAATAAAAAATGGACGAAAAGAGTAAATTTCATGAAAGAGTTTAAAAATGGTGATTTATATAAATGTAAAATGGAATACGTTTATACATGTAATTCCAGTAATTTAAATTATAGTAGCACAGAGAGAGAATGTTTGATTGTGGTTTGGGGAATTAAAGAAAATCACACAGTTCTTTATGGACAAACATTTGATGTAGTTACTGATCATATAGCTTTAAAATGGTTAATGAGCATAAAAGAGCCTATGATTATGATATCATTTACAGGAAGGGTTCAAAACATTGTAACGCCGACGCTATAAGTAGACCGGTTCTCGCTTGTCGTCCTGTTGTTGAATCTGATTTAAGAGATGAAGCCTATAACGATTCAAAGTGAATTCTTGACATTTATACAGATGAACCTTTGTTTCATTATTTGTCATCTGGCAAATCCCTTTCTGGTTTGTCTTCAAAACAAGTTAAAAAGATGAACGCAAAGCGTCTCACTTTATTTATGACCATGATACGAAAGGGATGTACATTATTAGTTCCTAAACCTTGTCTTCAAAATGGAATTATTGAAAGGGCTCATGCCTTAGGACATTTTCAAAAAGAAGCAACAGTTCGCAGAATTAAAGAAGAACATTTTTGGAAAAAACTTGACAAGGATGTTGAAAATTACATTTGAAGTTGTGATGTCTGTAAAAGGAAAAATACCATTTCTCCTAAAGAAGACCCTGCAAAATCTTTAGCTATTAAAGGAGTTTTTGATAGAATTAGTATAGATTTGGTTTTTGGTTTACCAGAAACTAAAGAATGATATATTGGCTTGTTTGTTGTTAGTGAATACCTAACTAAGTTCCCTTATGTTGAACCAGTAAAAGGCAAAACAGCAGATGAGATTGCTGAAAAACTATGGAATTTTATTTGTCTGTTTGGTCCTTCAAAAGTTGTTTTGATCAAGGTACAGAATTTAACAATGCAATTGTTGAAAACTTGATCCGTAGAGTAGGAGCTGAACATGTTGTCACATCTCCTTATCATCCAAGGACGAATGGTCAAGTTGAAAAATTTAATGGAGAGTTAAATGTTTACGACGCCACTGTGAACAGAATCCAGATGATTGGCCAAAATGGATTCCATATGTTCTATTGGCTTACAGAACGAGAGTTCATTCTTCAACGTTATACTCACCTTTTGAGTTAATGTTTGGTAGAAAAATGAAAGGCTTTGAAAATTGGTCTTCGATTGAAACTGAATTCCAAAATAACGCGTTGGAAGAACGGGTAAAAGAAATTAGGTACCTTATGGAAGAAGGATACCCAGATGCGCTAAAAAATATTAAAAAAAGTAAAGAGAAACAATTAGAGACTCAAAATAAGAGTAGACCTGTTGTAGAAGCACCTATTCCAATCGGTATAAAAGTATGGATAAGTATTCCAGGTCTTCATGACAAATTACATCCTAAGTACAGAGGTCCGTACACTATTATTGGAATATCTAAGAATGACAACTATATTGTCGAGGACGCCTTAAAGAGGAAAATAGAGGACACCTTTCCTCGCCAACGATTAAAGATTGATACTAACCCTAACAACCCGGGGGAGAGTGACGTTTATGAAGTAGAAAAAGTTTTGGACCACAAGATGGATAAAAATAGTAAGTATCTGTTTCTAGTAAAATGGAAGAATTTTAGTGAAAAACACAATTCAAGGGAGTCGAAAGAAAATTTTGTTGATAATAAACCTATTGAAGATTATTGGAAATCTAAAAAGAAAAGAGCCCGTCCAAAGAAAACAAATTTTAATATTGCTAACTTAGTAAATATTTTAACGATATTTCTTACTTTTCTTATACTTCCGATTAGATGTATTAGAGTCGATAGACATTATAATTATAAGGAAACGCAGATAGCGGTTAAAAATAATAAAGAGGTTACCTTTAAAAATCCGAATTACTCATTTGGAATATGTTCAATCGATCGCGAAATTGATAAATTATCGTTTAGTAACAATAAATTATTATTTATTAATGATGATCTTTATTTCGATCAATATTATTGAAAAATGATTTTTATTCAGATTGAAAAATGATTTTTATTTTTTGGAATCTAAAAAAAATGTTTGATCGATTTTTACAATTTTTTATAAATTTTTTTTAAGGGTTGCCACTTGAAATTTTGTCTCGACTGCTATAGCCCGAAGGGCTCTGATTGTTTCAAGCTGCAGTTATTACTACTACTACTACTAATAATAATAATAATATTTGCAACGTCTATGTTCTAAATATTTTTCAAAAAAATAACATGCAATATTTTTTCTATTGCATATACAAACCTAAATTCTCAACAACATAAAAATTTTGAAAGTCCGCACTACACACAATTAAGACCCCCCACTCATGCTTATTAAGCTCGTCGCGGCCAGCTCGTTCCTCGCAAAAATA
The DNA here is from genome assembly GCA_002922825.1 of Brachionus calyciflorus. Lineage (NCBI taxonomy): Eukaryota > Metazoa > Rotifera > Eurotatoria > Ploima > Brachionidae > Brachionus > Brachionus calyciflorus. Next base: position 1,176,376 of record NTPY01000384.1, read on the forward strand.
ATGGTTTGAATTGAAGAACTTGAAAAAAAGAGAAAGCCGCTCAATATTAAAAAAATTTAAAAAAAAATAAAAAAAAAGAAACTCACTCCTATTCTGAATTTGCTAATTAATTTCTTTTTATTTTATTGATTATCCTCCAATTTAGGAGCACACTGTTAGCATTAAAAGTAAAGAAAAATTTACATTTAAGTGGATTTTTAGAGTTGGCAACATTTAAGTAAAATTTACAAATTCAACTTTAATGTATAATCTGAATTTTACATTTAAGTAAAAATTTTGTTTAGAATTAACTAAATTTTTTTCTACTTTAAATTAAAAAAAAAATCCGTTAATACAAAAAAGTAAAAATTAATTTTACATTTAACTAAAATATTTTTTACATAAAAGTGCATTTTGCAAAAAAAAAATTTATTGATAAAAGTGCATTATTAACTGATGATTCATACCTCAAAAAGTCTAGGAAAAATTACAAGAACTTTATATTTTTAATTCTAGCATGTGACACGCGTGTAGGAATGTAATTTCACGCATGCTTCAGGTTTTTTAAAGAGACTGGGCGGTTGAACAAAAAAATCCTATTTTTAAGCATAAGTGAAATGATATAAAAGAATTTAAAAAATAAATTACCCGTAAAAATAGGATTTAATTTTTTTTTTATTAGACCATGTAAGGTTTGATTACTTTAATTACTTTATAAATAATTAAGATCGATAACTAATTTTATTTAGAAAAGAAAAATTACATCAAAAATTAATATTCTTTAAAAAATTAACTTTAAATTCGAAACATTATAATTCTTTACAATTTATATTGAAAACGGTTCTTTATCTACAATTAAATAAGCTCGCCTTAATAACAAAAACAAAAATAAACCACTTAAAGCAAAAAGAATTATTAGCAAAATTTTATCAAGTGATTGTCTTGATGATTGCCTAATTGTTGATTCAATTCTTTCGTTTCTAACTGTTTCGGTTCTTTGACTACTTAAATTTTCATTTCTATTTACATTATTTTCAAAATTAATCGATTGTCCGTCTGAATCTGTAATATTTCTTCTAACCAAGCCACTTGGTTCGCTTTCAGAAGCTGATTGTCTTTTTGGTTCTTCAGTTGACTTACTATTTTTAAATTGAATTTGAGATGCCAATTCTCTTGCTTCAGCACATTGCTCATTGGATTTTTCCGTTAGTTCTGGTAATATCTCTGAATTTTGTGTCTTACAAACTGAACATGTATAAGAAACAGACCTAAATTATTTAAAATAAGCATCAAGTTAAGTCCAATCAATCAATTGATAAATTACTTCTTTGCCAAAGCTTTTCTTTCATCAGTAGTGTAATCTAATGATCCTAATGCTCCTTCACCTAACGTTGGCATAAAACCTATTAATGCAAGCAAAGCTGTCCGAACTAAATAAGAAATTATTTTATTTTCTAAATTTGTATTGGCTTCTTTTTTTTTATTTACTTGACCATGATGGTAACCATGTCTCAGGATGATGTCCCGAAATACTCAAACATATTTTTTCATTAACTTTAAATCTACCGCTAGGCTATAAAATAAAAATTTTAAATCCTTCTGAAACTCGTTACCGTATTTCCTTGCTTATAAGTTGTCCCCCCAAAGTCAGAGAAAATCAGAAAAGTTTTATATTATACAGTAATGATTTGATGCTTTTATTTCACCAGATTTCTCACGGGAATTCTTCAAAAAAATTAAAATTTTGTTTTTTTTGGCGGAAAAAGGAAAAAAAAGAAACTGTTCAAAAACTTATAATTTATTATAGCGTAATTTAAAATCTTTGAAATTATTAAAATAAATACTAATTTCTGAGAACTCTTTTTTTATCTAAAATAAAATTTTTTGATCTTTCCGAAGTTACGGAAATCTTCTAAATTCACAGAAAGTATGGTGAAATCACGGGAATTCTAGTTATATCAAAGTGGCGAATGACTACTATAAATACATTTATCTCAATTAACTCATCCAGGAAAATCAAAAAACTGGATTAAATTTTTTTCTCGCTTATAAGCAAAAAAATACGATATTAAAGTTTTTATTACTGTTAATAAAATGATACTGGGTGGTTTCATTGGATATTCAGCTGGTAGTAAAATGCGGCCATGATAAATACCTCCATCAAAATCACTATCAGGTGGACCTCTTATAGTAAAGTGCCATTCAAAAAGATTATCCTATTAGGAAATTTAATTACTAATCACAATTTTTGATTATAATTTAATAATAGTTTTTAACCTCTAATGGTTGGGCGTAGAATAATTCAGATGATTGACTAAGTTCTTGAGCTTCTTTAAGTAAACGTTTAACAGCTTTTAAATTGAAAAATTATTTAATTAAATGTAAATAAAATGTAATGAAGATGAGTTTAAATTACCTGGACTACGGGTATTAAATGACATATTTTTTTAGGCTATTATTTATTTATTAGAAAAAATTTTAACAAAAAAATATTATAAAAAATTCGAAGTTATTTTATTTTAAAGCATAAAATATCAAATCTAATTTAACCACATCATTTCAAATTATGTTTAGTTTTTTTTTTCTTTTCTCAATTGATTTTAAATGCAAATTGCAATATGTTGTCTATAATTAAGTCTTAAAGGATAATCAAACCTTTTTTAGTTAAGAGTGCATCTGCATTTTTTAAGGAAAAATAATTCAAATAATCAATTTTGTGTTTATTTTTGATAAATAAGCGATTAAAAAGCTAAATTTCAATTGAGAAAAAAAATTTGAAATTTGGAATTCAAATTCGATCAACACGTCACTTAAGCTACATTTTAAATTTGAGAATATTCCTTTATTAAAAAAAAAGTGCATGTGCATTATTTTTTGAAATAATTTTATTTTTTTTTCAAATCGTTTTTTTTTATCTTTTTTGTTTAAAAATTTTTATGAAAAACTAGTTTCTAAAAGCAAAAAAAGATGACGATTCAATTGGTACAGCATAACCATTTAAAAACTCAAATTCATAACGAGTGTTTAAACGACTTGGCGTCTACCATAAAAAATAGGAAAAGTCCAGAAACTAATAATAAAAATTCAATTAATGATGGAGACTATATTAAATTGTATGAGACATCATCGGAAAAATCTCTAGGACAAAATGACCAAAGTCATAAAAATCCTTTTTATTCAACCACATTATTTTTAATTCAATTTTTAATAAATTCATATTTTTATTTAAAAATTAATATCATTCATTTATATTTCACGTTATATTTCCTATGCGAAAATATAAAATTTCTAATTAGTAAGAATAACGCGGAACTTGAGACTCTAAAAATAAATTCCTATTTGGAACAATTTAAAACGATAGGAATTCAAATACCGAAGCATGTATGTGTTATTTTAAATCAAGATTTAAGCAATGATTCTAAAGTTAAAGATCTATTTTCTACAATTATTAATTCATTATCGATTTATGGAGTAGAAACAATCACTTTTTATAAATTTAATGAAATAAATCCGACCGTAAAAGATGCTATTAATCATGAGTTTGTTACAAGAGATGAAAATAATAATGGAAAAGATAAAACGGAACAAGATTTGAGGTACAGAAAATCAAAAAGTGAAGAATTAAGTCTCAATTCCAAGAAAAAATTCAATATAAATTTTTTTTCGAATGAAAATGGTGGTAATGGTGTTTTGGTCAATGCTTGTAAGAATATTGCAAATAGAGTTTTGAATAATCAAATTGATTTAAAAGATATAAATCAAGATTTAGTTGATTCTCAAGTTATTGGTAATTTTAAATTTTTTTAAAAATATTTAATATTATTTTAATTTTAAATTTTTAATGAAAGAATTGTCTGATATGACTGAGCCTCAGATGGTTTTATCAATTGGTAATCAAGACTCTTTATCAGGATTTTCATGTTGGCATTTGAGACTTTCGGAAATAATGTGAGTAGTTTTCATTTTACTTACATTGATTTTCATAATAATGCATCGTCAACTGTTACTTTTGAGCGATTGTTACCAGTTCGTTATTACGAGAACCATTGTATTTCTGATTTAAGAGATGTATGGCCTCATAAAAAATTAATTCTCGCAAATTTTTTAATTTCTATACGAAATTTTATTTATTAACCCTTTAAAGGAGGCAAGTTTTAACCTTAATAGTAATGAAATAGCAAAAAATTGGACCCGGATAAACTTTTTACATAGATTATACAAATTTGTTATGTTTTATGGAATTTTTTAGGCCAAAAGCTCAAGATATAAGTTAAATGTAGAGCTAAAAAAATATCTAATTTTTGAAATCACCGTAAAAATTACCCACATCATAACACGTCGTCAAAAACTATCGTCACTAAAAGACAATCATACATGTGCTGAATTTATTTCAAATCTCTAAAGGGTTACGATATTTTTGTTTTATGCATAATGGATCAAAAAACCAAACCAAAAAAATTAACTTTTCAATTATCTAAGAACACATTGAACACATCAGTTTGAAGATTTTTTACGCTTTTATATGAATTTAGAAAAGTTTAGAAGTATTCAAAAATAAGGAAAATGCACTTGGGTTCGTTTTTTAGAAATTTAGAGAGGGCCACTTTTTTCAAAATTCCATTTTATAAAATATAATTTTCACATTTTCTCAACATATTTTAAAATTTAATTTTTTCTATATTTTAGAAAAATACCATCATACAAATTGGTGAATCGAATAACAATCAGAGATGCCATAATAAAATATAATAAAATTGAAAAACGATTCGGAAAATGATTAAATCATTTTTATTTAGAACAAAAAAAAAGAAAAACCTTTACCATTTTATTTATTATTTACCGTGAATTAAAAAAAAAATCGAATTTTTATTTTGTTATAATACTTTTTTGTGTTTTGTTATTCTTGAAAGCACGATATGTCAAATATCGAGCATTTAGTCTTATTTTTGGCGACACATCGTGCAAATTTTATAAATAAAATATTTTCAAAAATTCCTTAAAATTTTCATTTTCAATTCCACCATAAAAGAGATAAAATTCTTTATATCCCTTGCTTCTGCCTCAATGTTTCTGATAAAATATTTTAGAAAAAATGAGTTTCAAATTCGAATGCAATGACATTGATCCAAAATCTTTGCCAGCTTTTTTCCTAGTGAAAATGTAATTTTTATTTAAGTTGAATTTTTATAAATGTTTAAAATATTTTAAATGCCAGACATTCTGATGTTGAAAAATTAAATCTAGAAGAGATTGAAATTCAAATAATTATCACCCAGTCATTAAATAATTTATTTGGCGAGGTTTATATTATGAAATTTGAAAGAATTTAATAATTTTTAAAAATAGTTATTTGCTTAAAAGATTGGAATGGTAGGCTTGGTACCTAGAATTATAAAATATGATAAAGAAAAGCGAATAATTATTTTAGAAACAAATCAGAAGTAACTTTAAAACAGACAATTATGTTTCAATTGCTTTTTGAATTAACTTATTTTCTCTTAGAAGTGTTACAGGTTTAACTCAAGCATTGAGTTTAACAAATGGAATCTCAAACACCAATCCTTACAAACTTGCTTTTAAAATCTTAAATGTAATTCAGATGATTAATTAGAATTTTAATTTTTTTAAGAACATAAATTTAAATTATTTTTTAAAAGGTTACCAATTTTTTAGGAAATATTGATGTCAACAGTCAAAACGATTTTTTTAGATAAATTTAATTAATAAAAAATTTTATAAATTGAAAACAAATTTATTTTTTTTTAATTTTAAACTTTTTAAAGATAATTTTGACTGATATAGTTCTTTATCAGCATCAAGAAAAATTTCTTGAAAACTAAGTTTTCACGACACATTTAAGAAAGAAAAAAAAACAAATAAAATTCAGTTTTAAAATTTTGTCAGTGCATGCTTTTTTTTCATTCAAAAAAATTTTATAACTTTTACGAACGAGTTGGTCTGAACTGCTTGTAAAAACAAAACAAAATTTGATAAATCATTAATCCACTGCATCCATTCTTTTATATTAGTAAAGAAAAAATTATACTTTTTACTTTTCGACAAAATTGAATTTAAAGTTTTTTTTTTCTAAGTTAGAGAAAGCTTTTTCTTTTTTGCTTGAATTAAAAAATTCAAAAACAAAAAAAAAGCACATTTGAAGCATTTTGAAAATTAATAAAAAAAAACCTAATAACGCAATTTCACTTTCTAATTTTAGGATTCTAAAATTTGACTTGAAAATTTATAAAAACAAATAAAAAAGTTAAAATGGCTGGACGTGGTCGGGGATTGTTACAATCTCTAAAAGAGAAAAAGGAAGAAAAACCACCTGAGGTTGAAAAACCAGCTTCAGTTTCACCACCATTACAACGCTCAACATTAGCTACAGAACCTCAAATTCCTAAAAGAGTATTTTATTTTATAAACCCTTAGGGGTTTAAAATTTTTTAATTATTGTTTATTTTAGCCAATGGGTAGAGGCGGTTTATCATCACTTTTAAAACCAACGGCAACACCAGGACCACTTGTTACAGAAAGAGCAACTGTTGTTTTAGAAGAATCTTCTCAGTTTGAAAATGCCTCTATGGTCCAAGAAATTATGAGTCGCCCACCAAGACGCTCACCAGAATTAGCCGCTGAAAAAGCTCCCGAACCACCAAAAGAAGAAGCTAAACCTAGTATTTTATTGCCAAGAGGCCGTGGTATTTTAGCTTCAAAGCTTACTAAACCAGTTTCAAAACCAGGTGAGGAACCTGTTCCTAGACCAGAGCCTATTCCAGCTCCAGTCCCGCCTCCTGTTTCTGCACCCGAAAGACCAGCAAAAAGTCCTGAATTAAAAAAAGAAGTCACTCAAATAACCTCGAAATTGACCTCAGTAGAACTGGTTGATGAAATTATAATTAAACCAGTTGAAAAGAAAAGCGACTCAGGTAGCGTTGATAGAGCTACACGTTCTTCTGAATCAACAAGTACAAAATACGTTTCGATTGCCACTGTAAGTAGTAAAGCTGCCGAAGAATTAAAAGTTGAAGAAATACAACGAAAATCTCCAGTTAGAAAAATGGGATCTGCCGGTGTTGCCGAGCCTTTTTCAACTAATTATGTTCGCTTAAAATGTAAAAATAAAGGAGTTTATCAATATGTGGTTCATTACGATCCACCTTGTGATTCAGTTTATACTAGAAGTAGACTTTTAGGACAAATCAGAGATGTTATTGGACCTGTTAGATTATTCGATGGTTTTACTCTATTTTTACCTGTTCTTTTACCAGAAAAAATAAGTTCACATGAATCTGAAAGAAATGGAGTCAAATACAAACTACGAATTCAGTTGACTAAGATACTACCACCCGAGAACGTACCACCAAACGTTTTTAATATAATTTTCAAGAATATAATGAAAGAGCTCAAAATGAGTCGTATTGGTCAACATTATTTTAGTCCAACACGTCAAGTAAACATTGCCAATCAAGGCTTACAAGTATGGCCTGGTTATACGACAGCTGTTCACGATTATGAAGATGGACTTTATTTAGTAATTGATGTAGCACACAAGGTATTAAGAACTCAAACTTGCTTGCAAATAATGCAAGACTTACAAAATAAATATCGTGGTGGTGTCGAAGAGTTTAAAGAAGCTGTTTTTAATGCTATTTGTGGTACTGTTGTATTAACTAAATATAATAATAGAACATATAAAATTGATGATATTTTATGGGATGACAGTCCCGAAACTACTTTTAATTATCATAATGGCGAAACTATTAGTTATATTGATTATTACAAGTAATTATTAAATTTGTTTTTTCTAAGATTCAAGTTTAAAAAGGAATTTTCAATTTTATTTTTTTATTAGAAAACATTATGATATTGAGATTAAAGATAAAAAACAACCTTTGTTGTTTCACAGAGTTAAGGCTAAAGAGAAACAACAAGGCAATAAAATTGAGGTCATTTGTCTCATACCAGAATTGTGTTTTGTTACTGGTTTGAGTGAGGACATGAGAAATGATTTTAATCTAAAAAAAGTGAGTAACTTTTTTTTCTATTTCAAAAATTTTTATGATATTTTTAGATCCTTATTTTGGTTCTTGAGGGTTTTTGAGTATGCTCAATAGAAAGACAATTTTTAACTTTTCTTTTTTAACAAAGGATATGGCAGCGTTTACTCGTTTATCAGCCGACAAGCGTTATCAGCAATTAGAAGATTTGGTTTATGAAATAAAAAGAAACGAAAATGCTTATAAATATTTACTTGATTGGGGTCTAGAATTAGATGACGGTCTTCATACGGTAAATTTTATGTCTAAATTTTATGTTATTTGATAACGTATAATTATAAGAAAATTTATTTTTCGTTAAGATGGAAGGAAGAGTTTTACCACCTGAAAAAATAATGTTTAAAACTAAATCAGTCGAAACAGATGCTAGAGCCGACTGGACTAGAGCCGCCTGTAATGAACCATGTGTTTCAACAGTAAATATAAATGAATGGATTTGTGTATATCCAATAGCCAAAGAGAATATTGTAGAAAAATTTTTCAAAATAGCAACAGATTGTGGTGCTAGATTTGGAGTACGCTTAGACAGTCCGATCACTGTTGGTCTATCAAACGACAAAGCAGACACCTATTATAACGAAATAAAAAAATATTTAAAATCACACATTCAAATGGTTGTGATCATATTTCCAATGTTGAGTGATACAAGATACCAACGTGTAAAAAAATTGTGTTGCATAGAGAATCCAGTACCGTCTCAGTGTATACAATTGAAAACAATTAACAAACCAGAGGACAAATTAAGGTCCATAGCTCAAAAAATAGTACTCCAAATGAATGTTAAATTAGGTGGTGAAATTTGGCGAACATCAATGCCAATGAAACGTATAATGATTTGTGGTATTGATGTTTATCACAAAGTTGAAAAACGATACAATTCAATAGCTGGATTTGTTTCGAGTTTAAACGAAGAACAAACACGATGGTATTCTAAAGTCTGCTTTCAAATGGTCGGTCAAGAATTAACAGACACTTTGAAATCAGCGTTTTTACAAGCCATTAAAAAATACAGAGAAGTTAATAACTTTTTACCAGATAAAATTTTCATATTTCGAGACGGTGTTTCTGAGGGTCAAATACCAGTTGTCTCAGAACATGAAGTCGAACAGCTAAGAAGTGTTTTTACAGAAGATTATAAGCCACAATTAGCTGTTATTGTTGTTCAAAAAAGAATAAGCACTCGTGTTTTTGCATGTGACGTAAGAAATTTTTATAGTCTTTGAAATTTTTAATTCATTGTTTAATTTTCTAAAAATTTAGCAAAGAAGTAATAAAATAGTTAACCCAGCACCAGGTGCTATTATTGATTATAGTGTCACAAGTAGACAATTATATGATTTTTACTTGGTATCGCAACACGTCGGTCAAGGTACAGTCACACCGACTCATTATATTGTTGCTTATGATGATACTATGATAAAACCGGATTATCTACAGCGATTAGCTTATAAAATGACGCATATGTATTATAATTGGACTGGTACTATTCGTGTACCGGCTCCTTGTCAGGTAAATATCAAAATATTTTTAACATAACTTTAAAAAAAAATTTTGGTTAAATTTTCATAGAAAATACATTAAACTTTTGGGTCGACTATAAGACCTCTGGTTTTATTTAGACCATTCTTAATTTTTTAAATTGTCTCAATATTATGATATTCATTTTTTGCATTTAAAACGAATTTTCGGTAAAAACATTTTTCCGTTCTTTTTCACATATTTTCACAGGAGAGAGTTATCTTTTTTTCAAGCTTTCTGTTTGCAATTAAAACAGCCAAAAACTCACATTTAGAGTATTTCAGGAATTTACTAAGCTTACTTTAACGCCTTCTCAGAGCATTCAATTGTATATTGGCATTAACGCTAAAAGGAACAGATAAGTTTAATTTTTAAATTCTTAAAAAAAGAAAATAGTTCTACAATTATGAATCGCTTTTCCTTGAAAATTACTTCAGATTTTTAGAATTTGTAAAAGAATTTTTATAGATAAATTTTATTAGAATATGGTAATGTTTAATGAAATGTAATCTGCAAATTGATGTCAAACGAAATTGATGTCTTTATTTTATCGTCACTAAAATTGACGTCCCGCTAAATTGATGCCCAGAAAAAAATTAGGAAATTGATGTTCAAAAGAAATAAGCATTTTGAGTAGTCATAGATTCATCCGAAATATCTCAACCACAGTAATACTTATCAGGTTCAGGTACTAGATCCTCAATTTCTTCATTTGTAGTATCAGTTTCCTCAATTTATGTTTCATTATTTGAATCCTCAAATGGGCTTTGAATATATTAACTTAATGTCAGCAAAAATTTTTATAAACATTTAGAACAACAATTTGGAAAAGTCAAACAAATTTCTTTTTTCGTATGGCGAGAAATTCAATAAAAAAAGTCTAATTTCTGCGAAACAGACAAAAAACACTAAAATTTGGTAAAGTAAAACAAAAGAATTTTTCTTAAAAAAAATTTTGGTTATACTAATATTAAATTAGGGACATCAATCTTGTTTGGCATCAATTTCCAGTAAATCTTAATGAAAAGGTGACATGAGTAATTTTTAAAAACATTTTAAAAAAGCATTTAAGTATCCATTCGAGGATGATAAGAAATTTTATATCGTTTGAAATACTTTCCTCGTCCATTTTAAGCCTTTATTCCTTGTATAAGTGTTATATATCATAGAAAGTTAAAGGTAGCTCTTGGAATTCTCAAAGTCGTTGAAATATTTTTTGACAATTAAAATTAAAAATTTTATTTTTTATGAAAAAAAAATTAAATTTGACTTATTTTTTAAAGTACGCACACAAGCTGGCGTTTTTGACTGGTCAATACTTACAAGAGGAAGCGTCCGAAGAATTGTGCAATCGTTTATTTTATCTTTAGATTAGACGACCTCAAATTAGATACAATTATTCATGTATCTATAGGTTTTTTTTTTGTTTCAATTTTTTTAAAATTATAAAAAAATACTAATTGTTTTTTCGAATTTTCGTTTACATTAAAAAAAAAATTTTAATTTTTTTCCTATGTTCTACCAGTTTTTGTACTTAAAAAAAAAATTAAAATATAAATATGAACAATTTTTCACTTTATTATAAAAATTCTCTAATGCTGTTATTAAAAAAAAATGGTCTTTACCAACAAGTTTGTACAATTTTTTTTTCATTGTAATTTCAACATTTTTTTCCATTTAAATTTTTTTAAAGTCAAACCAATTACCATTATTATTATTAAACCAGCTTTTTTTTTGTTCTATTTTGTTTGTTTGGTTTATTTAAAAAAAAATAAATAAAATAAATTTTTTTGGCCGTTTTTACGCATTTAGCCGAAGAAAAAAAACATGAAAAAAATTCAATTATATTTAATTTTATAATTAAATTCACAAACAAAAATGCTAAAATTTGGCTCTAAAGCGCCAAAAATAATGAACCACTTAATTTATTTTTATAAATATTGAGAATACAATTGTAGATTTTTATTAAAAAATGACCTGAAATTTTAAAAAAAATTCTTTATAATTTTATTGAGAAGAACTATTTTTCTTTCTGTGAAGATTTTACCCATATGAAAGTTTTGTTCCTAATTAGTTTCGATTAAGCTCCAGATCGTCTTTTTATTTAACGCACAAATACCGTAAGATTTTTTCTTACTGAAAAATTTTGAAAATAGAAAATTTATCATAGCTTTGGACTTTTCTAAAATTCTTGACCTTAATTTAGATATATTTATAATGGAAGCACTGCCAAACGATAATTCATTATCGGGTGCTTCGAAAAAAACCGATAAGGACGAGAATAATAATCCACTAAACAATTGTACAGATAAAATATTGACCGATCCACAATCAAATTTCATAAACATTGATGAAAATCTAATTAAAAATGAAAAGTGTTCTAGTTGTGGTCAAGAAGCAGCCACACTAATTTGCACTGGATGTACATCACAAGCCAAAACTACAAATTTAGACTCGATTCCAGCCTTGAAGATCTATAGTCCGACAGATGAATTAAATTTGGATGATTATTACAACTTAAATGACGAAAATAATGTTCAAAATATGCTCAAAAATGGTCATATGATTTATTGTAAAGACTGTTTTGAAATTATACACTTGACTTTAGACGCATCTAAGCACATTCCTTTAGAAATAAATCCTAAATCAAATACTGAGATCTTAAACGAGGAAATCGAACTAATCGTTGAGGACAAATTGGACGATTTACTCGAACAAATCGAGTTGAATTCTCAACTAGAAGAACAAGAATTCAATATTCAAAAGTATCAAACAGACATTTTATCGCTTGTTCGTCGTAGTTCTCAATTTAACGATGTTAAATTATCAATACGTCAAATGAACGATATTATTCGCGATGATCTACACCTTGACTTTGGGCAAATTGCCAATTTAATGCAAAACAAATTGGACGAAATAAGTGATCGTATAAAAGAGAAATTAAAAGACGCGTATTCAGTAGTACGAGACTTACAAAATAAAATAAATGAAAAAATAAATGCAGTCGAATCGAATATTAAACAATTGGAAAAATTACGACATGAGTCTTTTCTCAAGCAACAAGACATCAATTTAAAAGAATCCGAAATAGCCACTCAAATACAACAACTCAACGATGAATTAAAATCAATATGCGATCCGAATTTTAATTTTAACAGTTGTTACAACTCAACATTCAGTTGTTCATTATTTGTGGATAATAATTTATATCCTCAATTTAATTACCATGTCGATTTGAGTAAAGTAATTGAGGCTATAAATGAATTGAATGTTCACATTGGACCCAATCTTCAAGAGCCTAAACCATGGACTTACCACGATCAAATGTACTTGGATCCAGAGTTCGAATTCGATGCTCTAATAAACAGTGGAATTCAAACAGATGGTTCTTTTTGGATTCAATTTTTAGCACCATCGGAAAATACTGAAAATGCTTTGATTACATTTAAAAAGAATAAAATTCGATCGAATCAATTCATCGAGGAAATAAGTCGTTTCATACGCTCCAAGATTATTAGTGATAAAGAATGGCTAAGTTATGATCAATTAAAACAAAGTCCACAACAAGGCGATAAATGTTTTTGTCTTGATTCAAAATCTCGTAAATGGTATAGGGCTAAAATTTTAAAAGTCGATGACAATTTAAAAAAATGTCATGTTTTGTACGTTGATACCGGTTTCTCTGACTTGAATAATCTTCATTCTTTCGAAGATATATTACCATGGCGAGATTTTGATTTAGCTAACTTGCCAAATCGTTCAATTAAGTGTCTACTTTATAACAAAAATTCAGACTCTAAATATGAAGAGCACATCTATCAAGAGTCTAAATTTTTGTTCAAAGATTTAACTTCTGGCCAAGCAATTAAATGTGTTCTAATTGAACCAACACTTATCAAAGACCTAGAGGAAGCATGGATATGCAAAATTTACAAAATAAACGAGGAAACAAATAAAAAAAATCAATTTATTTCCATAAATAATAAAATACTAGAATTGAATAAAAAAGAAAAAATGCCCAGTAAAGAAACAGTTAAATTTTCATGTGTTGATATTAGATTGAATAAAATGTCCAAATCATCTTCTTCATCATCATCATTTGCACCAACTAACAATCCCAATTCAACTATTGTCAACGAGTGTAAAGATAAATTTAACAAAGTCTCACAAAAACCTGTCGATACACAAGAAATATTTTCAATTTCGGAATCGAAAGAAACAGAGGAAAAATTAATTGTACCAGACGAACCGTTCGATACAAATTTAGACTATAGCTCAGTGTTAAATGTAGAGGATACACATGAAGAAAATATTGATGTCGAAGATCAAATAAGTGAAAGACGTTTTTATAAAATGTCCTCGGGAACATGTCATGTGACTACTAGTGTATCAACACAGGGTATTTTTTGGATAAGACCATTTATAAAACCAAGTCTAAATGAAGAATTTGAAAAATTGTCTAAACTTATTGGTGATTTTATTAGAAGAACTAATTATCGATCGTTTGGTGATTTGAAAATTGAACCTGAAATTTATAAAAAATGTTTTGTGAAATGTACTTTGAAAAAGAATAGTGAGCCTGGATGGTTTAGAGGTTTTATTGAGAAGACTTTTAAGGATAAAGAAATGTGTCGAGTTCGTCTTATGGATAATGGTTACTCTAGAGAATTAAGCTATAACGAAATATATCCTCATCGTAGATTAGACTTGAACTCTTTGCATAATCCACGCGAAAAAGACGCTTTTAATGACACAGATAATCATGGACTCAAATTAAATTATCTCGGTATTAGATGTTGTCTATTTCAAAATTCAAATTACAATAATCTAAACATAAATAGAGATTTTTTTAATAGTCTTGTCAATTATAAGCATATTCATTTTAATCTAGTTGAACAGGTTTATATTGGTAGAATAAAATGTTGGTATACGGAGATATCGTGCGATAATGAGCTTATAAATAAAAAAATCTTCAATATGCTGAAGGATTCCGAGCAAAATATGATTAAAAAATCCAAATCGGAAAATATGGTAAGAAATATAATTAGTGAAAATGAAAAAAGTAGTAGTATACCAACATCGAATACAAATCGCGAGTGGATACGAATTGAAAGTAATCAAGTAATGAGTCATATACCACCGCGCAGTAATTCAGCATATGATATTAAAGACACATTGTCACATGAAGTCGATACTTTGGACGATACGAACAGATCGATCAAAGTTAAAAGTGATATTCAAAGTATTGATGAAAGTAAAAAGGATACATCAATTAAAATATATGAGCCACAACAAATAGAAAAAGAAAAAAAGAATTATAAGCAAAAGAATCGAAAGAACAAGGCTAAATCGTTACCTTATAAAGAAGGAAAACAAAATTTACCGCAACAAGAATTTAAAAGTTTACTTCAACCGGAAAAAGGTCAATATGAGTCTCTATCACCATTTATAAATGAACCAGAATGGGAAGTTAATTCTAATTATGTTGTAAATCAACCTGAATTCGTAACTTCTAAATTAAATACGATACCTGAGGCTAATCAAAGTAAAGAGTCCAACTCTGAGAAAAAACAGCCTGAAAATCAAAATAAAAATTATAAAAAGAAAAAGAGTAATTTTAACCAATGTCGACCAAATGGTAGCAATTTTTTCAATTGGAATAATCGCAAAGATGACGGATCTGATAGAGGTAATCCATATGGTGGTCAAGGTCAGTTTTTTTCAGCTTTTATTATTAATTTTAAGTCGACTATTAAAAAAAACCAAGTCTTTCACAACTTTCACTAGTGTATCTATAGGGTTTCCCTCACTCCCACAAACAAAAATCTTCTTCCCACAATTTAAAAAATAAATCAATAGTTTAATCTCATAATAAATGTCCTTTCTTTAAAAGATTACCCATGTTCACTTCAAGGAATAGATCAAAATTATTAAGATTCGCCCATTATTGTAAAACAATTTTCAGCATTATTCTCGGTGAAGAATCACCCGAAAAACTCCATTTATAAATTGGCATAACTTCCATTTTCCATTTCAAACCATTTTTCTAATATAATAACTTTATTTATTCTGGCAAAACAGTCATTGTGGCGAAAAGACTTTTTCAATATTTATAAAAACTTGGAATGATATTTTTTTTTCTCTTTAACACAATATTTTTGTGTTCAAAAGTCGTTTGTGGCGAAGAGAAACGTGTTTGTGGGGAAAAGTTTCATTATTGTGGAGAAGAGATATTTCATTGTGGGGAAACAATAATCTCGTATCTATATAAATTTTCTTATTTTAACTCAGTAGATTAACGACAAAGGAATTTAACAAAAATCTTCATCAGTAAAAAGCTTTTTTAAAATAAGGTGTAAAAGTTTTCAAGATAAGTTTTGATATCTTTAAAGTGAAATCTATAGGCACCGTTTGCTTTCAATGCTAATCAATTCATAATTCTAATTCTGTGCTTTTAAAGATTCGGAAATTTCTTGAGACAAGTGATAAAATATGTCGCTATTTTTGAAAATTTTTTATTTAGATTTTTATTTGAAATTAATTTTAAAATTCTACTTTTTAAAATATATATTGTTAACTAAAATGGGAAAATATTAAAAAAAAAAACTAAATATGCTCCCAAATTTAGTCACTAAAATTTAAATCAACAAGATTAGCCAATTTATATTAATTTTATTCTTAATTTTATATGCGATAAAAAGAAAAAGTGGCTTTCAAACGATTTGTTAAATCTTGTAAGGATTTAATTCAGAAATTTTTACAACTTTTTGTCTCCTAAAAAAAATTTAAAAATACAGTTTTATTTCTTTTCCGTGGTATTCTAACATTTTCCGTCTTTATCTCGGTAAATATTGTTTTTACTTATCTTTCTAGGCCGGTAATGGCCCAAAGGATGGGGGATCTGAAATTTTTAATTAATTAGCTTACATAAAGTTTCACCCAAATTCATACAAAATAAAAAAAAATATTTATCTTTCTCTACAATTAATTTAAAAAACATAAAAATTTTTTCGCCAAATCCTACTTTTTAAGATGCATTTATAACAAGATTCACAACAAAACAATTAAAAAAATTCTAAAATAAGATCGTTTTGAATTTAATCGGAATTTTAGTTTGCCGAATAAGTGAAATTTTTTTTGTTGCTTATTTCCGTCTAAAATATTTAAACTATAGATACATCTAAAAAGCATAATTGAACAAAAAAACGAAAAAAAACTGATGACACAGTAAAATATTAAAAAAAAATACGCTAAAAAATTTCAAATCTTGAATATTTAAATTGTTTGAGAACGTTTTTGTCCGGTTTTTTAAGTTTAGGCATGTTTTGAACAATTCATTCAATATTATGATTGTAAATGTAAAGTTAAATTCTTAACTTACTAATCGCTCTTTAAATGAGGCATGTTTTCTTTCAATTTCCTTCTAAAGTCAAATCTCCTTAATTCGGATCTCTATATTTCGAAATCCTTGATTATTCAATTAAATTATTACATAAATGCCTTTTTCAATGTAAAAACTAATCGGTAAACCCAGTTCGAGCGAAATTTTCTTGTCCGGAATTACGAGGTTTATTTTTAACTTAAATAAATATACAGTGGTGGTGATTAATTTGTAACCTGACGTCATATGACGTTATCTGACGGCCAAAAAACCTGACTTCAGATGATTACAAATTAATCACCACCAATGTAACTAATTTACTAAGTATTTAAAACTTCAAATACAGAAATTGAATTTCTCTGAATTTCAGAATTTTTGACAAAATTAAAAAATAACCTAATTATTTATTAAGGTCACGGAAGTCAAAATACTTGGAAAGGTCGTGGAGGAAATAACAACCAAAATGATAGACATCAACAAAACAACAATACTAACAATTCATACCGTGGTGGTCGCAATCATATGATCGAAAATTTAGATGATGAACAAAGTTCATCACAATTCAACGATGTTTTTCTAAATAACAATGATGATTCAAGTCTCGATCAAGACGACTTAGAATTCGATTTGACAAATGAAAATCGATTAATGAATAATATGAATAGTTCACCGAACAGTCCATATCAGAAGCTATTCAAAATAAATCCACAAGTCAACTCATACGAACAAGTTCTAAGTCGCATAAGTGAAAACGATAGCATTAAAAATTTAAAACCGGACAATTTCGAAGAAGCTGAAAAAATCCGCAGTTTAAATTTGACGCAAAATTTAAAGGATCAACAAGATAACAATATAGAAAATTATGACACTAGTCTAGACTCAATGCCAAGATTAATTATCGAAGACGATGATGAAAACATTCAAATGGATCCTGTTCAAGGCACTACTCTAGATCAGACTCACCAAATTCCAAATAGACATATCATAAACGATTTAGAAACAAATCGATCTATTAAATTTGATCAGAAAATAAATCAAAATTACAAAAATAGATCTTATAGTGCTGCTGATGTCGGTTTAGTCGAAAGACATAGACTCAACTTAAGACCTATACAATCGTCAAGTTCATCCGAATCGACTACATCGTCCTCTTTATCCGATTTGAAAAAAAAAATAGTTGATATGAATGACGATGAAGAAGAATCGTTTGCATCGTGTCCTGAAGAGATCAAAAATGAACGCGAGGAATTAAATATGAAAAAGTCTAATTTAAAAGCCAATTTAAATCTGAGCGAAAAATTAGAAAAAATGAAAAAATTTACCATATCAATATTTGTCGACGATTTCGAGGCTGATTCGTCGAAGACATCAAGTAATGAATCAACGAGTACTTTGTCTCTATCGCCTGATATCGAGAATTCTAGACTAAATCACAATGTTTATACTGTGAGAAGTGTTTGTGAAGAGAAAAAAAGCCTAGAAGAATTTGAAAAAAATGAATTTGTTCATTCGTTTAGACCATTAGGACCGTCTTCTTTAGACGAAGATGTATTTATGTTTACAAGTTATCCAGTACATGCCACTCAGAATAGACCTGTTCTTGCCAGTAAACCACCATTGGTACCTTCTCATAATCATTTATCCACAATTATAGAATTGTCACATGAGTGTTCGAATAACACTGAAAACGATTCGAAAAAGATATCGTCTATGGAGGAAACAAGAACAAATTGGATAAGCGAAATAGACAGTAATTCGAATGAATTTCAAAAGAAAATTGATTTTTTTAGTAAAAATCCAAATGAGGAATCGTTTGAGATTGATCTAAAAAATGTTACTTTTCGAAAAATTAAAAATTATGATACTCTAAATGAGACGAGAAAATCCAGATCGATTTCTAGTCTTAGCGATAATGGTCAAATGGTACAAAGTTTGAGTAATAATTGTCTTGTTACTGAGTCGTATCATTTGAGTACGAGAATTAATGTTACACTTGAGTCATCATTTAATTCGAGACAAAGAAATAATTCACTGAATAATTCCGTAATGGTCACTGATCAACTTTTTGAAAAGTTTTGCATAAAAGAAAATGACGAAATTATGGGTGAAGCTGGTGAGATGAATCAATCAAAATTTGTTAGAAATAATTCAGAAAAATTTAAAATTCAATCGAAAATTTTGAACGAGTTATTAGATGAACCATTTACGTCTTCATCGATTTCATCACTACCTCAAAGATCATCAAGCTCACCGGATATTTCATCTTACACGACTGATTCACTTTTTAATAGTCATTTAATTATAACACCTATTGGTAGTGAATTAGTCTCGCCTAATCACCCTGGGTCAATAATTTCGAGGTCACCTCTATTTAGTTCTAATCAACACTCAACTCCTCAGAATCAAAAAAATTCTTCTCTAAAATCGCCAATGTCCCAGTCGTCACAGTCAAGTAGTCTACCACCTCCACCACCTGCTACTTCAACTAAAGACGAATTAAACGATTCAGCTTTACCTCCACCACCACCGAGTTCATTTCCACCAGCACCTCATTTTACTCTAATTAAAAAAGACAAAAGTCCATTTATTGAAAATATAGCATCTAAATTTAATGACAACACAGAACAAAAGAAAAAATTAGAAATTAAAAGTGCCCCGGTTTCAGCGTCTAATTCAGCTCAAAATTTGACTGATGTAAATGAAAGTGAAAATTTAAAAGTCAATAAACACATTGATAATTATTTAGAGTCTGTTAAAAAATCAACTGGTGTTGATTTAGAACCAATACGCCGGAGAACCAATAGTGTTAATAAGATTCAAAATTCAAGTCGTTTCCAAAGTGCTAATTTTAGTTTGTATGGTTTGGATAATGAGGATGAGCAAGAGACTAAGAGACGTTCGTTGAGCGAATGCGATTCAGTCGATGCTAAATCATCAGTTCCGAAAATATTTCCTTCATTGACGGATTTAAGTGAGCCAGAAAATCACAATGACGAACCAGACTCTTTTAAATTTCCACCACCACCTGAACAATTTTTGAATAGTACACAAACAAGTGATAATTCAATTTTGCCACCTCCACCTGAACAAAAAGAACTAGACGCCTTAATTAGTCCAGAGATTAATAATCAAATTTCTTCAAGCTCATCGGTTACAACTGTAATACCAGTCAAAAATGAATCACCTAGATTAAGAACTTTTATGAAATCAATTCAAAATTTAGATCAGAAACTAAATGATTCATTTGTAAGCTTACCAGCACCACCCATTCAAGAAAATCAAAATTTAAATTCAAGTTGTCCGAATTTAAACGGGAAATTCGAAGAGTCTAAAAAACCATTTAAATTAGACCACTTGCTCGACATAAATCCAAAACGTTTGTACAAAAATTCCAAATTTCGTTGCCGCATTCATGATGTCATCTCGGAAAATGGTAAATTTTGGATCGAAGTCATTTACAATGAGGAAGATGAGCGAAAATTTCACGAAATTTTTAAACTTTTTAATCTAGCCTCAAGAATAAGTACAGCGCCAAAATTAATTTATAAAAATCAGCGCATTGCTGCTTTGTATAAAGGAGATTGGTATCGTGGTTTAGTCCTAGAGGACTATGGTCAAATATCTAATAAAGTTAAAGTTAGATTTTTAGATTTGGGCTTGGAAAAATTGTTAGATAAACAAACCGACTTGAGAGAAGTAGATGATAAATTTTTTAATTGTCCACTCAAGGCTTTACACTGCTCAATTTACATTGATGAAAATATAGATCAAATAGTAATGAATAATAAATTAAAAATAAATGAAAAGCTTCACTTTGGCAAAGAGGCAAGAAAATACTTTGTCAAGATGGTATATAAAAAAATTTTGTATGCTAAAGTAATTGATTTTGGTGAAGAATTCGATTTGGAAAGTCGAAATTATAAATCAATATGTAAGATTAAGTTAGGCTGTCAGGCTCATCATGGCGTTATTGATGTCTACATGTATCTATTGTCGAAATTTGATCGAGAAAAATATGAATTTTTAAAAGAACTTAAAAATTATATTCAATCTAAACCAATGCTCATGTCAATTCAACAAGAATCCATTGAGACAACGACAATAACAACAACACAAACAACATCAAATACAGTGACATCAACTTCAATAACTGGTCCAGCTTCAGTTTTACCATCACCACCGGACTCACTAAATGCGACTATTAAAAAATTTGAGAATTTAGAAGAGGAAGAAGATGACGAGTCTGATCAATCAGATGAAGAAACTAGTCAAATGGAAAATCAAGATGATGAAGATATAGTGGATCAAGAAGAAGACTATGAGGAAAATGAAGAAGATGACGATGATGACGACGTCTTATTTTCAGACGCAGTCAACTATTATTATTCTAAAAATTTACAAAAAGATAATAGCTTAGATTTAACCCCAGTTAAAGATAATAAATATAATTACCCTAGTTTAAAATTTAGCCCTGTTGATTTACCTGATAATGTTACTCCAGTTGATAAAAATCCCGTTAATAACGACTTTAGCACGACTAAAATATCACACAGATTAAGGGCTACAGCTACTAGTCCACGTGCGCCAGTGACTCCAATCGCTCTACCACCAGCTAATTTTATGAGTCAAAAATATATAAAAGTAATGAAAAAAGCGCAAAATATAAGCTCGGATCCGGACATCAGTTTAAATGTTCCATGTTGTAATTTAAATGGATTAAAAAAATGGGCTAGATCATCAAAAAATTTAAGCTCAGAAAAATATGAGGCTTATGGTAAAGAAGGCTTCAAAGACTCGTTAAACTATTCAGTTAATAATAAAACTGTTACAAGCAAAAAAGTCAAGTTTCATATTAAGTAAAAATTAATTTAAAATAAAAAAGTTTTTGTTCCGCAATTTTTTTTATTCCATGTAAATATTTTGTATTTTTTTAATTTAAAACAACAACAACAAAAGAGCTGCTCAAAGCTAAAAAAATTTTTAAAACTTGAATTTTCTTGTAGTTTTTTTTGTGTCCAAGTTATAAAAAATTTGCATTTTGAAAAATTTTTTTTTTTTGATTTTTTGTACGGCATCTTTAAGGTGTTGAATTTTGGATTTTGATTTTTTGTTTATTTTTTTTTTAAATAGGATCTCAGTATTTTTTTTTTGTTTGGTTTAGGACTTAAATTTTTTGTTTCAAAAAGTCTATAATCAAATTATTTCTTTATAAAAAAATCTTTTCTCCGATAAACCGTAAAAAAAATGACAATTACCAAAAAAAAAAAATAGATTTTTATAGATTTATTTTTTCAGAATTTTAAACTGTTAATTTAAAAAAAAATATTATATTTTTGTTTGTTTGTAATTTATAAAAATTTATAAATAAAAATTAAAAAAAAAAATTTTTTTTTAAAAATTACGAAGAATTTGCTAAAGTTACTACATTTCTAAATTACGGAATATTTAACTAGAGCCGCTTAGAGACAAAATTTCAACAACAAACAAAATAAGTAAATTTCCTCTTGGTACACAATTACGGAATATTTTCGTAACAAAAGAAATTAATTTTTACAAATAAAACATTTTAGCCTTAGTCAAATTTAATTTTAATTAGTTAAATTCCGCAATCAAATTAGTCAGTTTCTAAACCCACTTGAATTTATCTTTTACAAGCTAAAAGCAATTATTTTAGAATCGTAAATTGAGGAATGATTTCCATTTTATTTTCTTTTATACAGTATTAGTAGCTAAGAGCTTTTAAGGATCCTCATTTAAGCGATTTGTATTTCAAATATTTTACCAATTTTTCTTAAGATGTCTTTATGTTTAAAAAATAAAAGGATGCAGGTCAATAGTCAGACAACCAAGTCATTAATTTTACATGAAATATTTAGCTTCCTAAAATTATTACACGTATTTATTTACCTTGTAAATATTAAGGCCTTTCCATGAATTTTTTGATAAAAGTTTTTTTTTAAAAAATTTTGTATTTAAAATAATTCAAGTAGAAAATAAGTAATTTTGTAAATGAATTAAACAGTCTTATAAACTCAAGCCAATATTTGAAGATTACTGTCTTAGTCCTCTTATTCTATTTTTGTGTGAATTTTTTTGATTGAAATTCTCTTTGAATTTGCAAGAAAAAATTTTAAATAATCAATCTTTTTAAATCAAGAAATTCCCAAGAATAAAGAATCGAAATAACGCATTTAGAATATAAATTTATTTTAAAAATTTTTAGAAACTCTAGAATTTTTTTTAATATCATCATCAAACGACTGTTAACCATTTTGGTTTACAGACGTCCACAACTTTACTTCTTTCTTTACTTTCTTCTTTCCAGAATTACCAAAATTTCATTAGATTGTTTGAACTGTCATCCTTTTTTAATCTTATAATATAACCCGCTTAGATTCAATAACCACGGTTTTTTCTGAGACATTACAAAAAATTTCCATTATTAAAGTAAGACTCTCAATTTAAATTATATTCTTAGAATCAATGACCAACGTACATTAGCTAGCCTTGTTGAACAATTACAGTATCGAAAACAGCAAATAAAGATCTCAATAGCTTTTTCGATCCTTAAGGCTTCATTTCCATTCCCCTAAAAATCCGAAAAATTAATTTGAAAAAATCCTTCAATACACTCTAAGACTAAGCAACTGTTAGAATAATAGCTTTCAAATTAAAAGAAAGACACCAAAAAAAAAGATACAATTAGAAAGGAAAAAGCTATAAATAGTAGTAATCGACTTTTTTCAATGCAAAATAAATAATTTAGCCTAGTATTCTTTAAAAAAATTCATTGTGGATTTTAAACCAATATTTGCCTCAAAATTTAGAATTTTGAAATACCTGCAAAACCCATTCTTTCTCAGCCAAGATATTCAATTTATATATGGGTATGGTTAATTCCAAAAAAGGTCTACTTTTAAGAAAATGTCAATCAAAAGTCTTAGATTCGAAATCTCTTTTTTCTTATAGATTTAAATTTTTTTAGATAATTTTTCGTTTATTTTTTGCAAAAAAAAGGCGGAATTTTAATAACAGATTTTAAAAATTTTGAGTACATTTTTTTTTGAAAAATTGAAATTTCAGCAATTGATAGGAATCACAATTAAAAAGAATCTTAAATGAAACTTTAAAATTTTAAACAATTCAAAAGCTTAGTTTTAGTTAAAATTCAATTTGAAGCAATTAAAAACTCTGCTAATTTAATTTCCTAGTGGAGTAAAATGCACCAATTAGTTTGAAATCTTTTTTTCTCTTCTTAAGTATCATAAAAAAAACTTTATGATCATAAGCAAAAATAAAATATCAATTAAAAACAAACCTATAACACTGGTGTAGCTTAATTTATGGGTGATGAGTGTATGATAATAGGCAAAACTAGCAGCAAAAAAAATCGAAAATTCATTTAGCTAATAAAGAGAGTTTCTTTTTTATTTTTTTATTTTTAAGTGCTTTTTACTTTAAATTATTATTATACTTAAGACTTATAAACACACACACACACATACGCCTTTATGCCTCTGGGCTTATTTTGCATTATTGAATATTTTTTTTTTTGATAATTTTCGGAATCAAAAATCACTGATATCTATATCAATTAAGTCCTTTTCAAGAAAGACACTTGTTGAAGAAAATAAAAAACTTGAAAGAAAAAAAAACATTTTTTTTTCTACTGGTAGAGTGTATGATTAAGTGAATTACTCGTAAAGTGTCGTGTTTTAATTGATTTGGATTTTATCCGATTTTAGTAGATTCTTAATCCTTAGCAGCCAATAAATTTCAATAATTATTCATCACGATATTGATCTTGTTTCATTTTATGCCGATTTTATTTCTCTTTTTTTTGTTGTTGTTGTTTTTTCTGTTTTTTTTTTGTTGCAATATATAAGACCTTTAAAGATTAAAAAGGTATTAGAGTTTGTCGAAAATAGAAAAAATTAATATATATCTATTCCACTGGAAGTAATTTATAATTTGTGATGTTTAAAATAAAAATTGAGTTTTATTGGTTAAAAAAATAGCTTGAATTTTTTTCTTTTTCAAATAGTTTCAAAGTTAATCTTGAAATTTATTGATTTTTGTGCTTAATTATAATATTTCTTATTTTCTTAAAACCAATTGAATTTTTCAAATTGTAAAATTGAACGTTTCATTGGTTCTTTATTTAATTTTTTAATAATATTTTTTACAAAAAGAAAAAATATCTTTTTTATTTAACAAGCAGAAAAATCGCAAAATTATTTAGTTAATTTTGAATTAAACTTTCAAAAAATTATAAAGATTTTTTGATAAAATTTTTAACTAGTTGAATATTGATCGTTTTTTTTTTTCCAAATCATATAGATTGAAATATGAATACTCATAAATTTGGAATAAAAGGTGATCGCTTGTTAGATATACCTTGTAAAGTTTGCGGCGATAAATCTTCCGGCAAACATTATGGAATATATAGCTGTGATGGTAAGATTCACGATTATTTTTTTGTTTACCTCACAAAGAATATTATCCTTAAGTAAAATTGAAATTTTAGCTATTAGGTTCTATTATCCAAACTAATGGATTCAGTTAATAAAACTAGACCAAAAATTATCTTAAGTTTTTTATTCTTACTGGTAGTTTCAAAAGGATATAAAGAATAATTATTACTTTAGAGTGATTTAAAGGGACTTGTTTTTTTTAATGAAAACACTGAACATTCTTGTTCATAACTAAATACAATTTTAGGATGTAATTCCATTGTATCATTCCAATATTTAGGAATTAAAACGGAAATTTCAGGTATTATTAAGGACTGTCAAAAAAATAAAAAAAAAATTTTTTCGGTACAGGTATCCCTTTAATTCGGGTGAAATAAATTTATAAAAAATTTGTTTTTCTCAGAAAATTAATTGACCGACTGTGGGTGAAATTTTTTCTGGAGAAGGAATGTCTTTTTGACAAGATTTTGAACTTTAAGACAAATATAATCGAAACTCTCTTATTCGTCTAGATTAGTAGAGTAATTGTACAAAATTGTATTCGAACTTATTGAAACCAACGAATTATCTATTCGAAATTCTTTTGTATTAAATATAAGTTGGAATCAAAAATAATTCCAGAAAAACTAGATTTTCGAATAAACGAAGATTGGAGTTGTGAGTTTCGATTGCTGAATACGGATCTTTAAAAAAGGAAGAAATGAGGGAAATTTCAAGTCAAGTACATTTAACAAATTTTTCATCAAAAAAAAATGCCTAACCAACAAGTATTCAAGTTACTTGGTGATCCTGATCCATTCAATTTTTTTAATGGTGATGATCATTCAGAAATTAGCTGTTTTAAAAACTAAACCTTTAAATCTTGAGAATAGTTTTTTTTTCGTCTTTGAAGCTAATAAATTTTTAATTAATCTGTAATTGCTCGATTTTTATGACATAACATAATAGGAGGGTATTCGGTTTTTATGACAGGGTGTTATAACATTAAAAAGATTATAAAGTGACATGTTACTATTTTTAATAATGACATGTCATAAAAATCGAGCATTTACGTTATCTTAAAATTTCCAAATTTTTATTAATGCAATAATTTTCAAGATTATTAAAAAAATATTCAAAAATCAAAATAATTTTTCTTGAATTCAAACGAATATAATTTCATTTAATTTTTATTTCAAAGGATGTTCTGGATTTTTCAAAAGAAGCATTCACAAAAATCGTCATTACACATGTAAAGCAGTAAATGATCTAAAAGACAAATGTCCAATAGATAGAACACACAGAAATCAATGTCGAGCTTGTCGACTTCAAAAATGTTTTGACGTAGGCATGAATAAAGAAGGTATTATAAAAATCTATTCTTAAATCCAAGAATTTTTTTTGTTTTGACGCCCATAAGTAAAAACAAAAAAGAAAGAGAGAAAGAGAGAGAGAGAAAGGCAAAATATAATCTGAGAATTTAAAAATATGGTTAGAGACCTTTTTAAAAAGAATTTTTTTATCAACTCTTTTAAATAGTTATAAAGCCAAATTTATATATATTTTTTTTCACTAGAAGCTTACTATAATCTAATTTTTAAACGCTTGATATCACTTATTAACTCTAGTCTTATTTTTTTTGTTTCTTAAAAACTATTCATGCTTAAATTACTTATTTGATTTTTATTTTCAAATATATAGCCGTACAACATGAGAGAGGGCCCAGAAAAATAAAACATAAAACAAGCCTAGAAATGAATAAACAGAATACTGGTGGTTCTTCGCCATTATCAACATCGAGTTCTTTAGTGTCTGTATCACCAAAAAGCTCCTCGCCAATTGTATCATCTGGAAATTGTTTCTCATTTAATCAAGCTTATTATATGCCTTTAGTAAATAATGGCATTCAAAATCATCATTTATTTTCTGAGCAAAATTCAGCTAAAAGATTTAAGCCTACAGAAAATTTCGAAAATAATTTAATACATTTGTTTATGAGATTAAATGAAATACAAAATGGTAGTCAAAGTGGCTTAAGTGGTCAACAAAATCTATCCAATTTGATCAATTTGACTAAACAATTGCAAAGTTTAAATTTTAAAAATGAAGATATTTCTAGTAGTTCGAATTTTTTGCTCAAAATAGCCAACTCAAATCAGACATTGGTATTTTTAATTTTGTTAATTTTAAAGAAAAAAATTTTTTATTTTTTTCATTCGTTGAAAAGATTAATATTCAAGAATCGGCTGCGAGAATTATTTTCATGATTATAGAGCGAGTTAAATCCTTGCCAATTTCTCGTAACGATCAAGTAAGCCTTTAAAAAAAAAGAATTATTTTTAATAATATTTTTCAATTTTTTTTTTTATTATTCAAGTTGTGTCTTTTGGAAAAAAATTGGAAGAATTTATTTTTGTTTAAACTGGTGGAATGGAAAGTTCCAATTTATCTTATTGATGAAAACGAAATCTTGAGTCTAATAAACAAAAGTAAATGTTCGCAAGTTGAAAAAATCAAATGCCTAACAAGTTTCAAGATTATAAGAGAATTTCATTCCAAAATAGTCAACCTTGGAATGAATCAAATAGAATTTCAATTTTGCAAAATTTTATCTCTACTAAAATTCGGTATGATTTACTTAAAATTTTCAAATTCCTATAAAAAAAAACTTATCGATAGAAGAAGACAAAACTTGTGGGAGATAAACTATAAAAATGAAGAGAATAATTTTTTAGATATGACCAAAATTATGAAAAAGAGGATCCTTGAAAAAAGCACACACCCCAACTTATGATAAACAGCGCACCCGAAAAAAAATTGGGAGTCTGTGGAAAATATAAGGGCTGCGCTGTTCTAATAAATATAAAATTAATCAAAAAATTACTTTTAAAATTAGCTAAGTGTACTTTTAGGGTATCATTTTGAAGCTTTTTTAACGCTCTTTAATATGCTTTCTTATAAACTTGAAAATATCTTAAATTACGGAACCTGCGCCCGGGTGCGCTGTTTATCGTAAATTGGGTGGGGCGGTTTTTTCAAGGATCCGAAAAAGACACTATAATTTGGATAAAAAATTTTTCTTTGACCATTTTCGATATTAAAAATAAAAATGGTTAAAATTGTATAGAAAACTTTTTTTCAAAAATTCAGAAATCTTTAAATTCATTGAAAATTTGCACACACTTTTAAAAAGCCAAAATTAAATATGCAGAATTTTGTATCAGGTACAGAAAATTTTGCTTCACTATGCAACCATCTTTTGAAGTAATTTTAAGTGCTTTTTAGAGGGATTTGTATTAATCAAACAATTAGAAAAAAGAAAATTTATCAAAAATTTTTGCATGTCTAAAATATTTAATGACATGTCGGACAAATTAGATTTAAAAACTGCTTAATTGTCCGTAAAACTACACGGGTATAACCGCATAGTTTTAGCTTATGAGACTTATCAATCGAATTTGTTACATTCTAATACAGTGGTTCTTATGAAAATTTAAAGTCACCTGTAACTTTTGATGACTAATAATCGTATTTAATATGTATATCGGCTACGGTTTTAGTCAAATCGTATGATTAAATTTTCATAAGAACTATTGTAAATAATGAATTTCAATTGAAATTATTAATTTATAATTTATTTAGGATGTGATATGAATTTGGAAAAAGAAAAAACTATAAAAGATCATCAGTCAAATATTCTACAATCATTTTACAGCTATGAGAAACATCTAAGTGATTTAAATACAGATGCAGCACGAGAAAATTATGGTCAACCAATATCAGACAGATTCTCAATAATAATCAATTATTTGGATGAAATTCATGAAAATGTAAATGAAAAAATCCTTGAATTGATATTTTTCAAAGACTATATAGGTGAAATGTCTATCAATAGAATATTATGTGAACTATTTTCTAAATCATAAAGAAATACATGAGCAAAATTAAAAATTCTAGTCTTCTAAATTTTGTAACTAACCCAATCTTTAGCCTAATAAATTTATTTATTTATTTTCTTTAATAGTCGGTGTTTTTATCCTTTTTGATGTTTTTTGTTTATTAAATTGTAAACATTTTTAAAATAAAATTTAAAAAATAAATACTCCAGTTTTTCTTTTATTTCAAGACTAAAATAATTTCTTTAGATCTTTGCATACTGTCAAAAATTTAAACTAGATCTTACCACATTTTAATTCAGAAAAATTTTAGCAAAAATTCAAAAAAAAATAAAACTAGAAAAAAAATTTATTACGATTTTTTGAATTTTTCAAAATGACAAGTAATCCAAATTTGGATATAATTATAAAATGGTCACCATTAGTCGAAGAAGATTTTATCCTAGTGGGCAATGCTGTTAATTTTTATCATTTGACAAGCGTTGACACTTCATGTAAGTACCCTGTAAAATTTGATTTCCTATTTTTTTGACATAATTAATGAAAGTCAAGAATCGAAATGAGAATAATTTCAATGTATCTGAAAGTACTTGTGCTAAATTAATTGGTTCTATAAGCAATTATCCAAAAGAGAAAGTAACCAAGCAAATAAAAAGGATTAAAAACTAAAAAATTTTTTTATTAATTTTAATTAAGATAATAGCATGGTATCCTTCAATCGATTTTGGTCCTTATATGATTGCTTTACTCGAAGCAGATTCAAATCAAATAAGAATGATTCGTCTTTTTGATCAAGAGAATAGACCAAACGGTTTTTTTTTATGATTTTTAACTAAGCTTGAGAAATTATTAATTAATTTTGATTAAGTAATTCCTTCTTTGAACATTGGATCATCGAAAAAATGTAATCAAATGGAATGGAATCCTATAAAAACAACATTAGTAAATTTAATCAGATACTTTAATAAATTTTTATTAAGTTGAGAATCTTTTTCAAAAGCTAGGACTTGGTTTTAATAAATTTGAGAGTCAAAATTCGATTTGTATATGGGACTTAGGATATCAATCGAATGCTCCACTATATCAATTAGGTAACTAGATAATAACCAAAAAATTAAAAAAAACAAACTTAATTTTTATTTCGACAAAGATGAATATGATACTTGTTATTCGTTTGCTTGGAATCCCCAATCTTCTGAAGTTTTATTCGCTTCATCTGAAAATAGACTCTCACTTTTTGATTTAAGAAGTATTTAAAAATTGATCGACTTAGAGAAAGAATATTTGAACTAGTTAATATTTTTTATTATCTAAAAGTTGGTTTAAAGCCTATTGAATCTTTAAAAACTGAATTTATTCATGAATTTTCAATCGACCAGAAAAATAGCTATATAGCTGCTTCTCATGATGGAAATGTAAGTATAGAAAAATTTAATCCATTCATATCCAATTAACAACATATCCGGATTAATTTTAAAATTTTGTAATAACCCTTTTCTAAAAGGCATCCAATAGTTTGCGAGTCTTAAAATTTCGGGAAGGTCACTTGAAAGTTTTTGTAAAAAATAATTTAAAAACTAAAATCAGCTTGTATTAAAATTAAAAGAAAATTTGGTCTTCACTGTTATAAAAAATGCTACAAGTTTTTTCAAAACCAAATCTTAGATTTGTGGCTTATCTAGGATTTTATTGCATTAATTCTCGAAAGAGTTGATTAAAAGCTTGTTTCTTTTTTAATTTTATAAACTTTCATTTTTTTACTTAAATTATGGTAAAATATTTTACGTATACTGTATTACCTTGTTTATAAGCGCCCTTAAACTCCTTTAAAGTTTATCGGATAAGTCAAATCAAAAGACCAAATTTATTTTTCTTAGTATGATTTAGCTCTTCAAAAGAGCGATTTTTAGCCGCTTATAAGCAAGGTTTTACGGTAAAGAGTTTTATATGAAAACATTATTTATGGCAAAAAATTTGATGTTAATGTTTACGTTAAAAAAAATTATTTTTTTTACGTAAACATTATAACATTGTCTCTCAGAGTTACAACGAACTAATAAATAAAATGAATTAAAAGGCTCATAAAAAAATAGTTAAGTTTTACACTAAATTTCTGTTTTTTAAATTGATTAAAATTGAAATAACAAATAATAATCTTGAAAAGAATAAAATAGCATTATGGGATTTAAGAAAAGTTCGTGATTCAAAAAAACCAATTGATTTTATCGATGAGTCTAAGCAAATAAAAAAGATCCAATTTTGTCCATCGAGATCGAATCGTCTAGCCGTTCTAACAGAAAATGCAAATTATGTAAAAGTTTACCGATTAGATGAAAAAAATGAAATTTTAACCAAAGAACAAATACAATGTAAAATTTCAAACAAAAAATCATTTTTTTTTTTTTGAATTGTTAAAAAATTTGCCTTTAATTAGATCAAACAAATTGTAAATTTGTGTCTGGTATAAATGCGTTTAGTTGGCATAGTAAAGATTGGAATAAGCTTATGACTAGTTTTACAGATTCATTGAATACACTAAGTCTAAAAGATTTTATTATTGCTGAATATTCACATATAGTAAAATTTCGCTTCAAAAAATTTATTTCAAATTTTTTTAAATTTAATTTTTTTAGGGAGTATCTGCTGATGAGCGCCTAAATGTCGCATTTAATGACAAAATGTGCTCTTTTTCAATATCTTCAATCAATCCCGAGATCGAAATTGGCGAAAAAATCAAACAAAGAGCTTTGAAATCTTATGGAATACACGATTTTTTAAGTAATATCAATCTCATTTCAAATGACAAAAGTGAACAAGAAATAAAATATCTATGGCAATGGCTACACAGTACGTTATACTATTTATTTATTTATTTAAAAAATAAATTTTATAAATTATTATATTTTTTTTAAGCTTCTAGTAAACTACATGAACAAAATCAAGATATTTATGAAAAATTTTCTGGAATTAAATCGATTTTATTTAGTAATTTTAAAATAAGCGTATATTTTTAATCAATTTACTTATAATTTTCTGAAGCGGTTTCTCCAGATGTTTCGAACCAAGATTTTAACGAAGTCAAAAAGTAAATATTTTTCCTTTAGGTGTTCTGTAAAAAAGTTAATTTTTTTTTTATAAAACTAAGAGAATTGATTTTGAAATTGTGCGAATGGTACAATTGGACTGAAATAGTATCTAAGTAAATTTAAAATTTTTCTTTGACTTTGAAATCGACTAATTATTTCAAGACTGAATTATCAATTATTTATTGTTATCTATAAGACTTGAAACTGAAGGTGAATTCGAAAGAGCTGCCTGTATTGCCGTTTTTAACAATGGTATTGATAGAGCAAGCGAAATATTAAAAAACGCTTCAATTAAAAGTAAATTTTAAATAATTCTTAAATTTAAGAAATTCATATTTATCTCGCAATGAAGCGAGATAAGTGTGTCACAACAAGTAAAATTGCGTAATACGAAATATTAGGCCAAATAACGTCACTGCCCATGGTACGGGGCCAAATTTTTCTGCTTCTTTAATTTTAAATCTTATTTATCATAAAAATTAAACTCAAATAAAATTTATTTTAGAAAATTCCAACGAATATTTAGCTCTAACTTTGCCTCTCATTTACAACCGTTCAACTCTAAACAATAAAAACGAGTCTAGCAAAATACTAAGCAAATTATCTAACCCTTACATAAAAGCTTTATTTGCATACAAAATGGATTTAGATTACAACGAAAATGAAAAGATTGTAAATAAAATTCTTTAAAAAAAATTAAAATTAATTAAAATTTAAAAAAAAAATTTAAGTATAACAATTCGAATATTCTTTTGCCTGATCGTGTTTGTATAGCAATGAACATGCTTAAAAATGAAGTAATCAAAATTTTTATCTATTAATTTTTGGTTAAACAGTTTGTTATTTTTATGCTGATAAGTTTGGTTCTCATATTAAAACCCTTACAAATAGTTCGATTAAAGAGGGAAGTTTATATGGAATTTTATTAACAGGCTTAACAGCAGACTGTATTGATTTATTCCAATATTACATAAATCGAACAAGTGATGTTCAGACGTCAGTGACTGCAATCATTAATTCGATTTGTCCTAAAATATTATCAAATAAATTTGTTGATGGTTGGATTAAGAGTTATCGTAATTTATTAGATAGTTGGATGCTTTGGGAGCAACGGGCTCAATTCGACGTAAAATTAAGTAGGCCACAAGCAGCTACAGTTTATATAAGATGTGCATCATGTGGTTCAAACTTATCAACAAAAAAAAAACATAGAATCCAAGGATTAGAAAATAATGCAAATAATGGTATAGCATGTCAAAGTTGTCAAAAACCTTCGCTCAGATGCTCAGTTTGTTCACTATACATGACTGTCGATCCATCAAAATCAGCTTTTTTAGGAAATAAAGATAAAATGACTTATTGGTTTTTGTTCTGTCAAAAATGCAGTCATGGAGGTCATTTAGGGCATTTGGAAAAATGGTTTAGGTATATTTATTCTAAATATTTAAAGTTATTGTTAATTATTTCAATTTTATTTTGTATTCTTAAGAACTAATCCTGAATGTCCTGTAATGAATTGTAATTGCCAGTGTTATGTCAAAGAGGACTTTTTTGAAGAATTTGACTAATTTATTTTCTAACTTCATGTTTCTTCCATTTGTTTTATATTTTGAAAATTTAAAATAAATTAGTTTTAATCTGAATTTTGTTTCATTAAATGATATACTTGATCGAGATTTTTAGAAAAGTAAATTTTGCTAGCAATAGAAATATGAATATTTGTTGCATTGAATTCCATTGTTAAGATTTGAAATTATTTAGATATTTGACCTAAATTTTTAAAAATAAAAAATTTGATATATTTTGCTGGAAAAGTTGAGAGGAAGTAACAGAAATCCCCAATATTGAATATATAATTAAAAAAGCAGAATTTGAAATATTAGATGCATCTAGATAATTTATTTATGGTAAAGCGAGGTATAAATATTTTTATTACCTTGCAAAGAAACGCAAGATTTATATTGTAGAATTTCGAGATTCGATATCAAATTCTTTTTTCCTTTTTTTTGAATCATCTATCATATCACTTAACAGCCAAATGTTATCATTCATTCCTCCCAAAAATTGAACATGTTTGGTGGTCTTGAATAATTTTATGTCCTATAGATCTAAGTCGATTTGCTAGAATTTTAGTGAATATTCTATATTCAAAGTTAGTTAATGAAATTGGTCTAAGACTCCATTGATATTTTTTGTATTTTTGGGAATTAATTTAATTTTTGATTCTAAAAAGGTTTTTGGTAAATTTTCTTGGTGATTATTTAGAATATCAATAAAATAGTGACCAAAATATTTAAAATATTTCTTAAAAAAACCTGTTGTTAATCCATTAGGTCCTGGAGAAGAACTTTCGATTTTCATAACAACATCTTCAGCCTCACAATATGTTATTTTA
The DNA here is from genome assembly GCA_002922825.1 of Brachionus calyciflorus. NCBI lineage: Eukaryota > Metazoa > Rotifera > Eurotatoria > Ploima > Brachionidae > Brachionus > Brachionus calyciflorus. The sequence goes on from NTPY01000384.1 coordinate 1,211,144, forward strand.
TATCCTATGTCAATCTTTTCGTCTATTTCAGTTAAAGGCTTGATAATAAATTTATAATTTTGTAAAGATTCTTCACTCACCTTATCAACCGACAAAAGTTGACTATAATAATTAAAAACTTCTGTTAGCATTTCAACTTGATCTTCAGTTATTTTTCCGGTTCTATCTTTAAATTTCTTAACATTATTTTTCTTTGAATTTCTTATTTCTTTTTCTATTAGGACCTTGGTAGGTTGAAAGATAAAATTCCTTTTTGT
>NTPY01000384.1:1211691-1225615 GCA_002922825.1 Brachionus calyciflorus
CTTTAATTTTATATTTACTTCTCCAAAATTGGAGGTTAATTCTATTCAATAAATAAAAAAAATAAATAAATCTAAATGACTTTTGATACTGGTCAAGTCCAGTGAGCTAAGCAATTTGGTATAAAAAAGTTGGTGGTAATTTGTATTTCAGAGATGAAAAGTGATAGTTAAAATCGATGTTTTCGCAATTACGGCCAAAAAAATGAAAAATTTTGAAAAAAAGTTATCAATGAGATCAAATATGATTTTTGTAGAATTCGATGAGCTGAGTCGATTGGTATATGGCAACTTTTTTTTTGGTAAAGCAAAAAAAATTATTTATTTATTTATTTAAACTAAGGCTGAGACCGGTTTCCGACCACTAACTCAACGCCTCGTCAAATAAGGTGACGTTGTATTCACAAAAAAATAAAAAATTAAAGACACTTGAAATAAAAGAAAAAAAACTAATTAGAAAGCAAAAAATTCAGTGTTCATTTTCTAGTTAAATACAAAGTTTAATATTGAGTATTATTTTTTAATATAAGAATTAATTTTTCTGTTAATTCTCTTTGTTTTTGGTTAAATTGAGTTTTAGTTGATTCAATAGCTTTACTTACATTTGATGTAATTTGAAATTGGAGTGCTTTAAGTGAATCAAAAATACAACCTATATTTCCATTGAGTATTTCTAGTTCAGGCTTTATTTTATTTATTGTCTCATTTTTCATTAAGTTAATTTCGGACGATACATTCTTTAGCTGTTCTCTAGACATTTTTAACAATAAATCTTGATTAACGATATTTTTTTCTACTTTTTCCATTCTCTTAGAATATTGATCGAGTTATAAATTGATAGCGCGCTCTAAGCCTTCACCATGAAGTCGAGATTCACCTTCTTGATCGACGGATTTAGTTTTTTTAAACAGTATACCATCCATGTTAGAGGTGAAGTTTTCCCCGATTAGGATTCTAAGGACAAACCTATTAGCGTGGAATTTTTTTTCCGAGAATTTTTTACAGTCATCGCTAAAGCACTTGTGTGATCCAGAGCAATTGATACACTCTTCAAAATTGGAATTGCATATTGGCTGATTCTGATATTTTTCTCTAAGTTTAAAATGACTATTCTTAATTGTGATGGACTCGGGTGTGTTTTACTCCAATTTTGAATGAGTCTTGGAACATTCACCAGTAAGAGATTTAAAATCAGCATAATTATCGACTCTTATTACGAGTTTACTATGTTCTGATGACTTAGGTAATATAGGGCGGTAATATAGGTCCTTTTACACCAGTACATCGTCGAATTTCATCCATTCTATCATAAATATTTGTAAATTCATTTAGGTTATTACCGAGGAGCTTGACGTCATAAAAATTTCTGTGATATTTAGAAACTTTCATTGTTTACATCATAATTTTTATTACTCTTTTTCCGTTGATAATTTTTTAAATTTTTAAACAGTTGACATTCATTATTTGTAAAGAATTTCTTTTTCAAATTTTGACTTTCTTTAGTTTGTCCCTGATGTAAATGATCTTTTCGAAAGGTTTCTATTTTATCTATGAATAGATTTTCTTACTTTTTTCTACAATTCTTTCTAATATAGATTTGGTCCATTTTTGAAGTTTTTTAAGGACTTGAAGATCAACATTGAGTGTTTTATTCAGTTGATGGTACTCATTTTTATATTGCTGTTCTAAGTTCATTATAACTTTTGGTATTTTATATGTATCTTGGTGTTTGATAAGTACTTAGGTGTTGTTTTTGGTTCTTTTTTATTCAGTTTTACGGTTGAATGTCTTTGGTTAGTTCAGTTGAATACATAGAAACGCGATTGATATATGTTTTTTATTTATAATCGACGAATATTTACAAAAATCGATCAAAAATGATCAACTTTATAATTTTATTAAATTTCTTTTGAATTATTTGAGATTTTTATCGAATTTCATAAATTTTTTTAACTCAGATCCTTTCGATTTGCATTCGAATTAATTTCGCAAACAAAAAAGCTTTTTATCGATTAGTTCCATTTTTTTTAGAAGGAATCGAAATTGTCAAATCGAAAACTCTTATCGAAATAATATACTTTATCGAACTTATTTAAAAATAAATTACAAGCAAAGGTTAAGTTTATTTAGAATGTTTTCATTTAAATAAATTTAAATAATATAGTTAAATTTGTACCGTAAACTCGCGTATCTATTAAAACTGAAAATTCAATGAAAAATTTTTCTACTGTGGAAAAATTTTTTGGGTAATTTTATAATTTAATTTAAATAACTTAAATAAAAAAGAATGATTTTCAAAATAGTTTTTTTTTGAAAATTATTTTTTTTGTTAAACCACAAAATTCTCATTTCATTTGTCTGTATTTATCTGCCCAGTCGATTTTGTTTTTCTGTGGCAGACAAGACTCATACTGAAAACTGTATGTCACAGAGAAATCAACATGTTATATGTATGTTAAAGCATGTTGATGTATTATTTTTGTTAACAAATTGATAAAAAATTTGCAGAGGATTTTTCGAATATGGTAAAGATCAGTAAAACTCTAGAAAAAATTTTATTGTCGAATTTCTCGAACAGGCTTTGGTAAACAATTGTTAATATCTGAGTTTAAATTTGCTAACATGCAAAATGTCTGTAATAGGAACCTATACATGCATGCCACAGACAAACAAAATAGACTGGGTAATTTCAGTACGCTAATGTGGTACGCTGGTACGCTGATACGCTACGCTACGGTACAGTACGGTCAGGTACGCTACGCTACGACTACGATACGACATAAAATTGATAGCAGTGCAATATAATGATTTTGATGAGAAAACTAAAATGGCAAAATACTTATTCTGTAATTGTAGCAAAAAAACATATTAACTCAACTACTTTTTTGAGAAATCATTTAGATACGCATCATAACAGAAATAATTACATGGCTTTATTATTTAATGGCTACATCAGTACCAGCAGAAGGTCTCTTTTCCGTAGCTGGGTTTATTCAAAATGATGGAAAAACCGATTTAATCTGAAAAACTTAGAGAAATTAATCATCAAAAGTTAAATTCGATGGTTTCAATGGAAAGCATATTCTTTTCTTTTTATCTCTCTTAAAAATATTAGGGTTGTTTAAATGACCATTTCAAACTAAAGTTTGAAATTAAATGAAATAATAATTTGAAAAAAATTTTTTTATACCATTTAATAATAAAACATTCTATTTTGTTTCTATTTTTTTAAATTAAATTAAAATGACTTTTACCATTAAGTATTCAGATAAAAATTTCAAACTTCAAAAGTTTAGTTTGAAATAGCCATTTTAACAACCCTAAAAAATATTTATTTTAATAAATCTTAAGATTTATTAATTTTTTAAAATTATTTGAATTTTAAATCGTAAATTAATGCAAAAAAATTAATTTATAAATTTTTAAATTCGAAAAAATAAATAGAAAAAAATGTTCGATATAATTTTTCGATTTATTACAAAAATTTCGCTAGGAAATTATTTCGATAGAAAATAAAATATCGATAAGCTTTCGAAAAATAAATCTCTTTTGAAAATCGAAAGTTTTTATTTCTTTATTCCTTTTTGTAAAATAAGTAAAAATTTCAAAAAGGTCTTGTGGAGAGAAATTCTTTATACAAAATCATGTAAAAAAGATTAACCATCTATATAATTTTAATTATTTTATTTAAAGTTTCTAAAATTAAAAAATCTGGCATCAGACATAGTTTAAAGATTTATTGACAATTTTTGTTCTACTTAATTAGGTTCTGATTTTTGTTCTGAAATGCCTATTTTAATGGAATCATTAAGGTTAAATTAAAAAAGTATAATATAATTTTTTATTTTTTTTATTTGTCTCTAAAAATAAGATAAAGATTTTAAGATTAATAAAAATTCTTGTTTTTTTGACAAAATTTTCTCGAACTTTTAAATCACATATTTTTTTTTAAAAATATATAAAATAATTAAATAATAATAATAAAAAAAAACTATTTAAAAGGTAAAATTCCATTCGTTTAATACATACAAAAAAATATAAAAAAGTAAAAAAAAAATCATAAGACGCAACATATTAATATTGTAATTAATAAGCTACTTTAATTCTGTTGATTATTACCACTGCAATAAGGACACGAGGAACAAGAGGTCTCAGTTTGAGTTTCTTTGCTAACTTTTGTATTCAACATTTGATCGATCGACAAAGTTTTCTTAGCACTTGAAGATACTTTGCTAAATGACGATTCCGCTCGTGGTGAAAGGGTTTTGTAATTTGCTGTTTGATTACCTTCATCAGTTGATGTTGAAATACTCATATGATTTGCTGCCTTATTGGATGGTGACATACTTGAACTACGACTTGAACCACTATAACTATAATTACCACTGCTATTTGTCGGCTCATCTGATGAAGATGAAGCAGATGATAAAATCGAGTTAAATACACTAGTTCCTTCTGGTTTATTGACATACATTTGTCTTGATTGATGTCCTTGATTAAATTGAAATCCTTGATTTAACATGCCTAAAAATTGCGAAGTTGGCGATGAAGTTGGTTGACTATTTGCCATAGCTGCAGCATATTGTAATGGATTGTACATAAATGGTAGCATTCTAGCCATATAAGCACTGTAAATATTTGACATTGATTGTTGATTTAAATTTTGAACTGGAGCTTGTGGTGGTGTTTGAATTTGTGGATAAACTGGTTGAGGATTAATAATCGGTCGAATTGGAGATCTTGAATTTTTAACACTTTTATCCATTCTCATTTTCTTTGAAGTTCTACTTTTTTCAGGACTTTGTGGACCATTTTCATTAATTTCAGTACTTGATCTTTTTGATTTGGATTCAGCTGAAAACGAATTAGCATTGAAGCCTTGTGAATTGAATACTTCTGGTTCAGGTACAGCTTGTGAATTGAATAAATAACCTGGTTGTAATGGAGTGTGTGTTTTATCTGGATGAACTTTGGCCAAATGATCTCTAATTGAACTATGATGCATACAACTGTACGAACACCATCTACAATGATATGGTTTAACTCTCAAGTGAACTCTTAAATGAACTTTTAAATTTGATTTGCTCGAGCATATTTTTCCACATTGGCTACAAGTCCATTTAGATTGATTCAAATGAATAGCATTTATATGATGATTTAAATTGGATACATTGGCAAATATTTTGTTGCAATATTTACAAATTGGAGAATTTTCCTTTTCATGTTCAATTGCTTTTTCTTGTTTTTGTGAGTTGATTAATTGCATCATTTGAGCATTGGCATAATTTTGTTGATACAATTGATTTATTGTTGGTAATTCTTGCTTTGGTTCATCATCCTCTTCATCGCTAGAATTATTCTTTTCTTGTCTTGTTTCATCACTTTCTGATTCAACCACAGATACATCTGATTGGAGATTTGAAGATGATGTTTCATTAGTGGTAGTCGATTCTGATACTTCATGTTCTTCGTCTTGTTTCATTTGACTCATGTTTTGTACAAAATTTTGGTAAATTAATTCGTTTAAACTCATTTTATTTCTAATTTTATAAAAATATCTGAAGAATGAAAAAATTTTAAAATTGTATTTATATAAATAATTTAAGGCGATTAAGATAATTAGAAAAAAATATTGTCCCCTAATCTAACTAACTTGCTGGAATTCGTTTATCAATAATTGAAAAATTACTATAGATAAAATTATTACGTAAAAAACCTAATTTTGCTCAATCAATGCAAACGGGTGGTATTAAACTTTTACGAAAACTTATTATCTTATATAAAAATTTTTATTTTTATTTTTTAATGATAAAGAATGATTATCTTTGCTTGAAATTGACTCTTATTTAAGAAAAACTTAGAAAATGATACAAAACCAAGCTGTTCAATTCTAGTTGACAATTTCTAAAGAAGATAATAAAAAATTTGTCATTAAACTTACAAATTGGCATTTAAATTTAATGACACATTTTTTTTTGTTGCTACTTGGTCATTTGAACATTTTCAAAATTAATTAATAATAAATTGAAAATCTAGATGTTTTTATATAGGAAAAAAAAATTTTTTTTGTCGATCTATTGCAACCTAAACGGCAAGTCGAAAGAAGAGTTTTAAAAACTGTTATCTTTTTTTACTGTAAAGTATTTATCAAACAACACTTGGTAAAAAAAAAAGTAAAACTTTTTTTATTTTTTTTTTTGGGATATTTTGAAGTCTGATGTTTGTTGAAATAGTTTGACAAGTTATAAAAAATTTAGACAGTTTTATAAATATTTCGAAGGTCTAAGTCCAAAAGAGAAAGCCGCTGTAGTGACGAGTAATATTCATTGGTTAGTGACTTAGTTAGGCTTTAATGAATTTTGTTTTAATCCCTTAACTTGATGTATTTTGTTGAGTATTGAGTTGTTTATCGAATTATACAACTTGTTTTCGAAAAATAAAAACAAACGGTAAACATTACATCAAAAAGTTCTTATAAACACCTTAAAATTTTCATCACATTTCAAAAGAACTCTTCTTTTTTTTTTATTATCTCTTTTTTTTTGGTGAATATATGATGCTATATGCTTAATAGTTTTCACGTTTTATCTACCTTAACTTTATTTCTTGCTTGTTATTTCTGCTTGAAAACAACTCAACTCATTTAGTTTACTACAAATCTTAGCGTTAAATTTTTTGATCTTAATCTGTCACCGCTTTTGAAATATTGAGTTTTCCAAATAAACAGGTTTTGGAATTGAAAAAATTTTTCAGTTATCTTAACTGTTTTCTTTTTCCTAGTTTTTCTATGTCTTTTACTCATAATATTTTTCAAATTTCATGCTGCGATTTTTAAAAAAATATTCAAGGGCTTATCATCTAATTGAGCCTTATCAACTTACAATTGACTTTCTTAACTCAGAGTATTTTAATTTTAATGAGTACTAAATGTCATAAATTGTGCCACGGAACCTTAATATTAGGCAACATTTTTAAAAGAAAGAATTAAGACTTTTTTTGTAAGCAATAAATAAATGTGTAAAACCTATACCATTTATGGACTAATTTAACGCTTTCATTATTCTTTTTTCCATGATGCCTTTTCTTAATACTCTTATCTACTCGATATCACCTTTTATAAAAAGTTTCGGGAATGGTTGGAAATTTTTAACCAAGGAGACGAGTAATATTATTCATAAAATTTTTAAATTCCAATCTGCATACAATTTGTTTTAATATTTCGAATACTTCTATTGGGAAACTAAACGTTTGGTAGAATTCTATGAATTTTAAAAATCATTAAAAAAAATATAAAACAAGAAGGCTAGGTAATAAGTAAATAGTAAGACTTAATAGTTTATTTTTATTTATCGCTGAAATGATTCGATTTTTATAACTTTGTCAACTAATAAATATATAAAAAACTAATCAATTTTTGTTTCCCAATTGATTGATTTTTATTATATGATAAATCACAGAGGGAATTCGTATTTTTTTTTAAGGAAAAAAAGTACTTAAATCTAATTTACGAATAAGAAAGAGGAAAAACAATTGAAATAATTTTATCATTTCGTAATAAACCAATCCTAATTGAAATTAGCTTGGTAAATTAACTAATCAAAATTTAAATAAATATTAATTACAAACAAATATCTATTTGCTGAAGAGAGAAAAAAAGCAACAACAATTTATTTTTTTTCCAAATAGCTTTCAATTGTAAATATTATACCTGTGTGAGTCAACTATCTCTAAGTATATTACTTCAATTTGATTATTTTTAAGAGAGGGATGTATCTTAGTAAATATTTGTACCAGATCATTAAAAAAGTTTGTATTTACACTTTGTAATTTTGTTGAGATGTATATTTTCCTGTATCTTTTAAGAGACTGGCATCATAATTGAGAAGAGTATTCGAGATTTTAAGAATTTTCAAAATTTTGTTAATTTTCTAAGTTAATTTGTAAAAAAAAAAAAGAAGAAGAGGAAAAAGAAAAAAGTGTTTATTCACTCAAAAAATCTTAAAATTCAATAAACACCTTTTAAAATTATTTTCCTCTCTTCGAAACTCGAATTATGGAATTTAAAATTAAGTTTACTCAAATAAGAGCTTAGAAAATATTTACATTAAATTACACTAGATTATCTATTTTTGTTGTTTAATTTTTTTTCTTTCTTTAGCCAATGAGAACTTAGATATTAAAAAATAAATGAAAAATTAAAAGGTGTTAAAATGAAAATTGATTAGCTCTAAAAAAATTTAAAATTCTAATTCCCAAAAGAATTTTTAACACACGAGCCAATAGTAAATGAATTTAAAATAAAAAAAAATGTTTTATTTTATTTCTTTTAAATAGTTTGATGTCACATTAAAGTAACGAAATTCACTTCAAATGAATTAAATCCTTTACTACCCTTCACCTAAATATTTACCACTGGGATATCTGTTTTCTTCGAGTTTAATTGTTAACTTTAAAAAAAAGCATTAATTCTTGATAAGTTCAATAGGAATTAAGTTAGATAAAAATTGAAAATTTTATTTTTAACTAACGCATGGTAAAATTGGAAACAAAAAATTAATAATTATCCGATAGTTTTGTAGATTTGTTAACACTGTTAACACTGTTAACCTTGAGTCCTTTTTAATGTTGACGTATTTGAGGAGATTATATGAAACAAAATCCTTGCATCAGTTCTGTGAAAAAGATTCAATAAAATTTGACAATTTGAAAAACAATTTTAAACTTTAAAGAAATATGCTACCTTGAAATTAAATTATTTTTCGATTATAGGGTTGTATTGGGTACCCGAACATTTACCTAAGTTTTGAAATTTAAATACTCCGTTTTTGTATAATCAAATTGTTTGTCCTGAACAATAATTGTATAAAATTAGAAAATTTAACCCGATGTTTGAATAAAATTAATGAGGGTATATTTCTGATTCTATAGTACGATTTCATATTTAGAGGCTTTGATGGAATTACTTAAGTGAACACGGTGAGAAAAGCCCGATACGATACATACTTCTAACCACAAGTTTCAAATACTTTTGAATCTTTAGATGTTAATACGTATCAGATGATGTTTCAGTGAATGAATTCAATTGGTACGTTCAAATAAAGTAGCATCGGAAATAACTTTATGTATAAATTTTAGTTAATTTGGTTCCTTAGTTGTTAAAATGCGTTGGTCAATTGTATTCTTCAGGTAACAAAATTCCCTCTAAAAGGAGAAACTGAAGTTTTAGATTTTTAGAAATAGTTTCTAATTTTTTATTGGATATCGCAATTTATTTTAAATATTGACAAAAAATGAACAAACAATTAAAATGTTTTAAAGAAAATAAGAGTAACTTTATCTTTATCTAAAATCAAAACTTAAATATTTCAAGACTATTAAAATAATAATTATTTGATTGTTAAATTGAATGATTTAAAAGCTTAATTCAATTATTTACTATCAAATTGACTTGCAATCCATTACATCATTCTTGATTTTACAAAAAAAATTTGAAACAAATAATTATCATATCTATCTTAGTACAAGCTAAAAAAAAAGAAGTATCTCAGGGTGCACAGATAACTAAATTGATTTTATTTTCAGGGTAAAACAATAGATAATAAGTATGAGAGTTTGCTTATGACACATATGAAAAAAAAAAACCATCTTGGTACTATGTTTAATTACAGTTTATCTAAACATACTAAGTTACTTCCAACTACATTTCAAGTCAATTATCAATTTTTAGAACAGCAGTACTCGATATTTTATTTATATGTATTTTATGCCTATTTGTATCCATATACGCATCAAAATAAGCAGTTTAACGCAATCAACCAAAATTAAATGTGTTAAGTGCTTTGATGCCATGCTGAGATTTATTTTTTGGTACTTTTTTTTTATTTCAAGATAAAATAGAAAAATATAATTGAGAGTATCATATCAGACAGCGTGATATATAGATAGCTTAAATATTGTCATTTAATTTGTAAATTATCTATTTTATTAGGAAAAGAAAAAGTATTTAAAATCACTTAGTTAAATGGAATAGAAAGAATAAAATAATGATTTTAAATTTGGGAAAAAAGCGAGAGAAAGAGAGAGAGAGAACCAAAGGGATAAATTTATCTATCAAAAAGTTTGTTTTAATATACAAGTTAAAAATATTTCAAAAATATCTCGTTATCTCTTTCTCTTTTTGTTCTCTAGCAAAGACTCAATCAATTAGATAAAATATGTTCATATTCCAAGTGATTTAATGAGAATAAATTTTATCAATCAAAAATATATTTATTGATTTTTAATCAATGTTTTTATAATAATCATGTTCAAGTAAAAGAATTAAAATTGTATTTTTTCTAGGCAGTTGAAAGTAAAAAAGCAACCTTATCTCACAATATTAAAATTTTTCCGGCTTTATTTCAAATTAATTAAATTGATCGGTGAATTTTCTTCTAGGATTTTCATTTTCTTTTTTTGTATAAAGAAAAATATTTATTTAGGTAAGTTTATAAAGAAATTTCAAAAACAATTTCTTCATTCTTTTTGAATTATCTTATCTTTAATAAGATTTGAATAGAAATACAAAAAAAAAAAGAAGAAGAGAACTTGCGCTTTCAAGTATACTTATTAAAGCTTGAATTAAGATCATTTTATATGACTAGATAGCGATTAAATTCCAATGTTATTTAATTTTCTGATCAAGAAATACAAAATTGTTAAATTACTCAGATATAAAGATTTACTTTTTATTTTATCAGTAAATTTTTTTTTTATAAAATTTTGAAAGAAAAGAAAAAATTTGAGATAATTTGATTTGATTTATTAAGTTAATTTTTTAAGTTTTACTTTTAAAAAATAATTTTTAAAGTGAAAAATTTTATTTTAATAATGAATAAGTGATCTTAAGTAAATCAAGAGACAATATTAATTTCAGTTGATGATAGGCGCTTTTACACAGATCAATCATTTTGCTATTAAATTAAAAATCATAATTTTTTAAAGGGTGATTTTTACGGAATCTTACGTAAAATTTTTAGAGTGTATGACAAATGTATATGTCACAGGTTTATTTCATCAATTTAGAGGTTTTATTGATTCGAAATTTTATAAAATTTATTTTAATGAATACCCCATTCATACATACAAAGCATACTGACAATATGCTCTTTTTGGAATAAAAGGAGCATATCAGAAAGATATATAATAAGGGCTTATCAAACAATTTGATCTATTGCAACCAGAGTTTGGGAATCAGACGAAATGACTCAAGTCTAAGTGACTCAAAATTCGTTTGAGTCTGACTTAAGTCCTTTAAGTCCCAGTCTTTGAATTTTTGTCAAAATGACTCAATGACTCAAGTCTCAAAATAAAAAAAACCTGACTCAGACTCAATTTTAAGTCTTTAATTTTTTATAAAGACTTAAAAAAAAATTTTATTCGAAAAAAAGGACATTAAAAATTCATGATTATTTTTTCTTCATCAAGTAGCTTATCATTATAAAAATTATTTATTTAATTTTAAAAAAATTTCTCAGAACAATTTTTTGCATAATAAGGACAGAAATAAAACGATTTTATTTAATTATTTTGTATCAAAAAGTTCTCACTCCTTTAAATATTGACGGTAAAATTTTTTTTTGATTGACCGCTCTTTTTTTTTCTTTTTTTCGAAAAAACAATTAAACTTTTTGTTTAAAAATTTCATCGAGAAAAAAAATTCAATTTTTTCAGAAATTAATTCTCATATTTATTTCTTGTAATTCTTATTCTATTATTTCTTAATTCGTAAGAAAAACGAGATATTTAATAAATTTTAGTATTTTTTGATTACAATAAAAATTGAATATTCTAATCAAAGTATTTTAAAAAATCCTATTCTGCCTTTTCTATTTATTCCATTTTATTTTTTAAGACTTAAAAATTATCAAAAGAAAACTACATCTCTTTCAAGTCCCATTGATATGAAAATTAATTTTTATAAAAGACTCAGACTTAAAGGACTTGAGTCCAAATTTTATAATTGACTCAGACTCATAATTTTCAGTCTTTAAAATTTTTTTTTCGACTCAGACTCAAACCCAAGTCTTAAACATGCTAAGACTGAGACTCAAATTTAAGTCTTTCAAAATATTGCGATTCCCGAACTCTGATTGCAACCTAAACGGCAAGTCGAAAGAAGAGTTTTAAAAACTGTTATCTTTTGTTTTTACTGTAAAGTATTTATCAAAAAACACTTGGTAAAAAAAAAGTAAAACTTTTTTTATTTTTTTTTTGGATATTTTTAAGTCTGATGTTTGTTGAAATAGTTTGACAAGTTACAAAAAATTTAGACAGTTTTATAAATATTTCGAAGGTCTAAGTCCAAAAGAGAAAATCTCTGTAGTGACGAGTAATAAACAGTAATACAAAATTGACGAGGAAAAGAAATTTTTTTTTACAAAATTTTAAAAATCTTTTTGCTTCAATATTTTACATTTTTTGCTATAAAAAAACTTTTCAAGCCCTGATCAAAAATGAGAAAATTGAAAACAGCTTAACACGTCTTTTTGATCGTACAATATAATTGACTACTTGGCCAAGAACGTTTTTGATGTTTGAATACCAAATGCAAACGCTTCCTCTAGTTCTTCACAAAAAGGAATTTATGAAATCTAATTATTCTTTCAAAAATTGTTCTCCTTCAAAGTTTGAGGTGTTACTTACTTAAATTCAGCATAAGTTGTCTTTTCTTAACAAAATTTTCTCAAATTTTTATCAAAATGCTCGAAATTAAATTCAAAAATTTTATTTACTTGATTAGATTGTTCTTAAAAACTAAAAAATTTTTCTAAAAACGAACTACCATTTTCGACCCTAACCACCCCATTGGTCTCCGGGAAAAAAAAATTATTTTTAAGCATCATTTATTGTCTTAGACATATTAAAAAATTGAGATGTATTAATCCTTGCTTCAAAAATAGTTTACATCTTTTTAATTTTTTTGATTATTTTAATTATTTAAAGCAAAGAATTTTCAACAATTTTGGAATGGATACTCAAGAAAGGTCATTAAAAATCATATTTTTATTAATTGTAACAAATTGAATGTGGGACTACCACGTTATGTGACCAATATCACTTTGCTCATTTGGTGACCAACACTGGTCACATTTATGTGATCAAGGAAATAGGTGACCAATATTTTAATAAGTTTGAATTTAAATTTAAAAATGTGACCAAACACATAATTAAGTGACCAACAACATCATTTCGTGACCAAATTTATTAATTATGTGACCATTTTTAAAATCTTCAGACATTATTTTTATCCTAAATTTTACCGAAAAACTTGTTTTGTTCAAATTTACTGTTACATTTTGTTATATTTTTTAATCATTTACACAAGAGAGGCTTAAAATTTTTACTTTTGTTTGTTAGACATTAAAAAATTATTAAGTGTTTAATCATTTAGTGGCCATTGGTTTTCATTTTGTGACCAATTTTCCTTTTATGTGACCATAGATTGGTCACCTATTTCCTTGATCACATAAATGTGACCAGTGTTGGTCACCAAATGAGCAAAGTGATATTGGTCACATAACGTCGGAGACCCTTGAATGTGTAAATCGGATAAGAATATTAATTGTATAGAGATTTAAAGCGACTAAAACCTTGAGGGATCCATAGAGGAATTGATTAAAATGGACATTTGGTTTTCTTGAATTATATTTTTATTAGAAACAAGATAATTATCGTTTCTGATCGAATGTATAATTTCAGTGAAATTTGTGAATTACGGTAACAGTTTAGTTATATCAAACCATGCTTAAATCAAAATTGGGTTATTTCATGATTCAATGCTGGAACGGATTTCTGTTTTTTTTCTGTCAACTAATTTCCTTACATTTCCATTTATCATATTTTTTAAAATGAAATCGAGGTGATATAACAGAGCGATAACTTTAAT
>NTPY01000384.1:1226165-1248189 GCA_002922825.1 Brachionus calyciflorus
CCAATTTTCCTTTTATGTGACCATAGATTGGTCACCTATTTCCTTGATCACATAAATGTGACCAGTGTTGGTCACCAAATGAGCAAAGTGATATTGGTCACATAACGTCGGAGACCCTTGAATGTGTAAATCGGATAAGAATATTAATTGTATAGAGATTTAAAGCGACTAAAACCTTGAGGGATCTATAGAGGAATTGATTAAAATGGACATTTGGTTTTCTTGAATTATATTTTTATTAGAAACAAGATAATTATCGTTTCTGATCGAATGTATAATTTCAGTGAAATTTGTGAATTACGGTAACAGTTTAGTTATAACAAACCATGCTTAAATCAAAATTGGGTTATTTCATGATTCAATGCTGGAACGGATTTCTGTTTTTTTTCTGTCAACTAATTTCCTTAAATTTCCATTTATCATATTTTTTAAAATGAAATCGAGGTGATATAACAGAGCTATAACTTTAATTGACAAAAGTTTTAAAATATATTCAACTAATATTCTATTAAAGAGGTTTCTTAATTTTATTCAATTATTTTTAAAACGAATAAAAATTTAGTGGCATAACAAAGTCTTCAAGAACTAATTTTTGTTTGAAACATGCTGCGTATGTCATAAAATTCCGAAATAACATTTGAAACAACATGTTGATTTTTTAAAACCTAAAAAATAATCTATCAAAATAAACTTGAATCAGGATCATTAATCTTTTAATAAAAATTTCAAAAAACTCAATTATCTTTAAAAATTAAAAGCATTCTTTTTCATTTTATAATACGAATAAAAATACCTAGGCTGATTGTTAAAAAAAAAATATTTTTTAAATTTAAAATTTTTCAAAATATTTATATAACTTGATGCATTAATCATTCAGGGTCATAAAGCAACTAAGAACTTTACATAAATAAAACATTAAAATTAAATTAAAGAAAATGACAATTCTTCTATTCATTTTCCTTAATCTGAATATAAATAAAACGTTTCATTACTTAAAATATTGCTCTTATAAGAAACAAAAAAAAATGATAAAATTCAGAGATATCTCTTTTATAATTTGCTTTTTGATTAGCCTGATGATTACCAGCCAAAACAGCACCATCATGAACAATACTAATCAAGACCTTATTATAACTGATAAAAATTTTCAATTGAATTTAGTCGATTTTTTATTAGAATCGATAAAGTTCGATGAAATTAATTACCAAGTTTATAAAAACACATCGAATCAAGTCCTCGACATGTCACCCATAATTGAGCTCATACCAGAAAAATTTTATATTCTCGACATTTTGTATGCTCTAAATGGAAGTCAAATAGTTCAAGAATTTTTAGATTTACAAGCCAAGGCATCAAATAAATCATTAGAATTTCGTAATAATATTCAAGGCTACTTAATCGCTAACTCTAGTAATAAAATAATCGGGTTTTTAAAAGAAATTCAAATTGAAAATTCACGATTAAAAGATTTATCAATTTGTTTTTTAGAGCAAATTCTTGAACCTAAGGCCTATAAATCTTGCTGGAATGATCATGTAAATCCTTTAGTAATACTTTTATTAAGAAATTATAATTTTTTCCAAGAAATAAATTCAAATTTGGCCGACTATTTAGCTCAATATCAAATAGATATATTCAATAAATGTTTAAAAAATAAGGCTTTTGTAACATGTCTCTTGGATAATAAATTTTTCAATCAGTACATTCAAAATACAACATTAGAGGATATTTTAGAAATTTTTTCTAAAATTGAATTTTTCTCAACACAAGATTTGAAATCAATTTTAAATTATTTTAATTTTACTAATTTGATTCGTAGGTCTAATCTGTACATGACTAATGGATGGATATGTTTAACAGCTCAACTTATTGGCTCAGGTCTAAACAAATGCATTTTTAATTATCCAATTTTGCTTAATAAAGAATTAATTTCGAAAGTATCAGAAGTTTCGTCATTTTACTCTGGACTTTTACCCAAGCCTAATTATTTCGATAAGGTTTCCGTTAATTTAGGTCGTTTATCACAGCTAGTTAATACGATAACTCCTATTGATATATTTCTTACTACTGATTTATTCAAAAAATTTCTAGAATGTCTAAGAGAGAATTTTAACAGTGATAATAATTTTAAAATTTGCTTCGAAAAAAATCCAGCAGTTTTAAATTATGTAATTCAAAATTTTACTTTTACGTCGAATAATTTTACAATTAACAATTTTTCAAATTGTTTTATTCAATTAAGCCAACAAACTAAAAATTCAAGTCAATGCTTGGAAGCATTTCCAGAGTTGAATTTTGTTATTAATACAAATTATACAAATGCATTGAATATTCTAAATGGTTATTTTGACAGAAATGAAACGAATATTTACAATTTTATAAATGGTTTAATACAAAATTTAGACCAAATAGCTAATTTGGTAATGAATGATCAGCTTATTGGAAATGTAACAGTCGTAACTAATAAAATAATTAATTCAACAACCACTTCAATGAAGAACAACTCAACTAAATTTTTTTTCAATTTTTATTTGTTTATTTTTTCATATTTTTTAAACTTTTATTTTTAATTTTTTTTAATAAAATATTTATTAAATCTAAATTATATTTTAAACTACGTAGTTAATTGTTTGGCAAAAATGCACTGAAAAAAGATTAAAAAGCAATAAAGATATTCTTTTTCAAAAAAAAAAAAACATTGAAAAGATTTTTTTTCGCTACATTTAAATTCTAAATATTTCATCATCATAACTTTAGTACAACTAAGAATTACAAAATGAATAATATTTGATTTAATAAAAAAATTTTGAACCTTACTTTTTCAAATATAATGCAAACGATCTTTTTAAGAAATACTTTGAATTTTGGGTGCAAACATAAACAAATCTTTCTATTTTAACGTATTTTGCTCTAATGCTCTCGAAAACGTGGTGCCTATATGTGTAATGGGCTTCTCCGAATTCAGAACTTTCGTATAGTCATACATCGTCAATATGACAATTCTGTTCACCTAAGATTTAGGCATTTTTTTAACCAAAAAATCTTTTTTGAAATTAAATCTTGGCGTATTTGGTTGTTTTTTTCACGTTTCACATTTATTTTGAAATTGACCTTTTATTTTTATTCGAGATTTTGATTAGTTTCTACTCATTCTTGGTAATTTTCCATCAATAAACACCGTTTTAATATTATTAGTCATTTTTAGGCTTTTAATAGGCTAATTCTGTAAATGGTGCAATTTCTGAAATAGTTGCCCAGTTTTTTCTCAAATATTTTTTAATGGCGAGTATTTTGCAGATAATTTTACAGAACCAATTAAATTTAATTTAAAATCACATAAAAAGTTTATGCACAAAAAATTGATATTTTTTGTCGAGATTTTTAGACAATTTTGTAAAAAAAAAACTTCTCACAAATCTTTAGACTAATCTGATAGAGTTTATGATGAAAAGTGAAGGTTAAATGACTAATTATACTTGCCGATATTTATGATCCCTAAAATAAATTTTTCTTTATTTACTTTTATAATTTTAAGGCTAATTTTAGAATTTTTTGCTGCCGTCATTAATGTTTTTTTTTCTTATATTTTTGAGCTACCTTATTCCTAAAATCAAAATCAAATACACCCTAAACATTTGTCTAAAAGAAAACTTTGCAAAACAAAACTTATTAATATTTTATATGTAATTTGATGCTTTTCAAATAATCTACAAAGAATTGGATTTTTCATGTTGTTCAAATAACATTGAGCAATCAAACTTATTCAAGTAATGTCAAGGTTCCTGAAAAAAAAATAAAATAAAAAATGAACATTTTTAAACATTTCAGTATTGTCTTTTTTTAATTTTGTGGCAACAAAATGAGTTCAATGTTTTAAATTAAAAATCAATATTAGTATAAAATAAGAAAAATAAATCATTGACAGACAAAATTTTTCTAATATTAAAAAATAACAGGTAAATAAGGTGATTTAGGAACAAGCATAATTTTTCTTTTTCCGAAATAGGATATTCTTTTTAAAAAAAAGTTTAAAAACTATTTTTTCTAAAAGTTTTGTTTTATCAACATTACTTCAATCGATTTATTTTGCAATTTTGGTTGTCTTAGATACTTACCATCTCTATTTACCAACAGATAATGAAAAAAAATTTTTTTTTTCTAATTTTTTTTTCTATTTTAATTCTAAATATTTTACTTTCCAAAACATTGACAAATTACCTTTAAAAATAAAAATAAAAATCAAAAAATTAATTACATTTAATTCAAATTTTCCTTCAACACATAAAAAAGTATATCTTATCTAGTTATATAACGTTGAACACCTTAAAAAAAAAACAAGATTTTAGTGATTTGAAAAAAAAAATAATAAATCCATTTTACTTTTTTTTTTCGAAAATTTTATAAATATTAGCTACTTTTTTTGTTCTATTCTATCCTTCAATTACGCAAATACTTTAGCAAGCTTTAGAAATTAACAGTAATTTTCTAAATGTTTTTAATCATTTTTTTCTAAATTCAGAGGTCTTTCTTACAAACAATTACGTCTTTTTTTAAATATTTGGTCATTTCAAAATTTAAATATTTATAATTGAAATATAATTAAAAACTCAATTGTGAAGGTATTTAAAAAACAATTTTTAATTCTATTTTTTTCTGAAGAAATAAAAATTTTTAAAATTCTCAAATAGAGATTAACATGAAAATAGTATTTTTGTTATTCGTTTTAGGCACTGTCCTAAATGTGTCCGAATTGAAAGTTCTAACAAAACGTTCTTTTATGGACCAGATAAATGAATTGGCCAATTTAGACTCTCAAATCAGCTCATTTTTAAATCAAAACTCACTAGACATATCAGGCCTAAGCAACCAAATTCAAAATCTATTTAATCAAAATCTAGATCCTAACGCCATATCGAATTTGAATACACAATTACTAAACGCACTTAATCAAACACAAAATTTGGATGCGATTAATAAAATAAACAGTCAAATTGCATCACTTTTAGGACCAAGTATAACTTCATTGGGAGAATTATTAAATTCAATAAATTCTGTCGATACCACTCAACTTAATAATTTTAATTTAGACTTTCTTTTAAGTCAAATACCAGAAAAGCTTACATTTCAAAATTTACTACCAGCTCTAGAAACACCAGACTTGAATTTATTGGGCTTATCAAATTTCATCGATGACTTATTCACTAATAAAATAACTGATTGTTTATACAATCAAATACAAGATACTTCTAAATTGAATCCTTGTGTATCAAGCAATAGTTTATTAATGTCATATTTGAGTCAATTAGGTGATATTGATCAAGCATTAAAAAAAATTGATTCTTTTCTAAATCTAAACATAACAACAGGTTTAGCCGAATTATCACAATCGAATTTACTTGGATCTATTTTAGAAATACCTCAAGTTAAAAATTTAACAGGTTGTCTAATTGAGTTAGATGAAACATCAAGTAAATATTCGACATGTCTACAAATATTTCCAGATTTAATGAATGCTATTAACTCAAACAATACCAATTATAATAACGAGTCATTTTTGGACCAGGATTTAAGACACATTCTATTAAAAGTAGTCAAAATGGCCGATTTTTCAAAGCTTGTTCAATCGTATTTGATTAAAGATTTGGTCAATTGCGTCAACGAACAATTTAAGAACCCAACTGTATTAAATAGTTGTGTTTCAACAAATGTTTTGATCACAAGTGTTTTAAATAAAAATATGATAGATTGGTTAAGTAATACTTTAAAAGTCTTAAATGATTTTAAGAAAATTGAAATAAAAGGTTTGATTGAATTATTATTAAAGACAAGTGGTCTTGATGTGCAAATAAATTCAGTTTTAGATCAAACTAAAAATTCTATACTTATTGTAAAGGATGCGATAGCTAAATATAATTTGAATAATTTAATAAGTAATGAAACATTACTCCAAGAAGCTACACAATGTTTAATTAATCAATTTGACGATTTATCAAAACTGAATGATTGTATTTTAAATAGTTCCGAATTGAAGGCATTAATGAATCCACAAGTTTTAAGAAATTTGTCTGCAGCAATTCAAAGCTTCACTTCTACTTTAGAACAAACCAACATTCCCGGTATTAGCTTATTATTATCCAATTCTGGGATTAGAAATCTTGCGAATAATTTAGAGAACTTGGCACGCTCAATCGAATTGAGTATTCAAATAACAACTACAACTAAATCATCCAAATCAATCAGTTTAGCACCAAGTTCAATTTTAATAAGCAGTTTTATTTTTGTTTATTTCTTATTTTAAAAATCATGACAAAAGAAGAATGTGATCTTGGGTAATGATATTGCATTCAATTTTTTTTGCATGATAACCTTAGATCAAATTTTTTTCTAATCATTTTTTTTTCATTTAAACAAAGTATTAAACTTGGCTTATTATTTTTTAATTTTTGAAATAAAATACAATGAAAAATTTATAAAATTTATATTATATTTCATAAATAATAGGTAACAATGTTAAAGTTAGTCTGAAGAATCTTATTTGTGCAAAATAAAGGACGGTGCCGGATCTCCATGAAAAGCACGTATTTTTGAAAATGAAGAAAGTTTTTAAAAATAAATCAAAGGTTTCTGATTCATTGGGCATTTTTAAATTCTAATCACTACTAACGTAAAAAATATATCTTTTATTTTTTTACTACTGCAATTCTACCAATTTTGTGTCGCAGCGTACTAGCGTACCACCGTACCGTACCATCGTAAAGTACCACCGTATTAAACTGAAATTAGAAAATACAGCTACATTAGAAAAACATTTTGTGAATACACTTTATAAAAAAATAAAAAAAGAATTCAGGACATCATATAATTTCGTTCTGCATTTTATCATCCTTTCTTTTTTTCTCATTTTGCTCAATTTTCACATAATTTATCCCATGAGTTGTCTAATTTCCCCAATTATACTTTTGTTGTCTATTCTTGCACTAAAGTCATGTTCATAGATCTGATTAAGTAATTTATGAGTAAAATAATTACTTAATATTCTAAGAGACATCTTTGCTTTCATAAGCCTAGATCTTAATTTAATAGTAACGATTTCACAAGCCGTTAAAAGTCTATTTACTCCAAACATGCTTTTTACAATGTTTGATTCAAGAATCTGTAATTTCCTCAGTTGTGTGATTTTTAAAAACAAAATTTCCACATCGTATAATAGAAAAGATTATTAAAAAATGGATAGAAAAAGAGAAAAAAAAAGTTTTAAAAATTTAAAAATTTTGAAAATTGTGCAAGGACTAAAAATCACACTCGAAACAGTTAATATTTCAATATCAAGTATACAAAAAAAAAACAAAAAATTAGAGACTTTGATTTTAGGAACAAAAAAAATTCATGAAATTAAAAATTCTAAATTGGAAAACAAAGCACAGAAACAAAATGCCGCCCCTAATAGAAGACTCTCATTCACCCAAACTAAAGGAAGACCAGATCCTTTGGAGAACGAAGCAACAGAGTTGGTAAAAAGTCAAAAAAAAAAGTCGCAAAAGTCAAGTCAAAGTTTAACTTTTACTTTCATAAATAAATTTTGGAAAGTCAAGTCTGACTTTGACTTTAAAAAATCCTTTCAACCAAAGTCAAGCCTGACTTTAACTTCACGGTATTAGGTTACTAAAGTTAAGTCCGACTTTGACTTTGGAAAAATAATTAGAAAAAGTCAAGCCTGACTTTGACTTTAAATAAAACTTTTATAAAGTCAAAGTTGCACTTTTACTTAATTTTTTCTAATTTTTAGACTAATTTTCGAGTTTAATTCGAAAAAATTGATTTTATAATTTAATTTTTTCAATGAAATAGACCTAATCTAGCATTATTTAATGTTTAAAATTTTATTTTTGAAGCAAAATCACTAAAAAACAATGTAGATTTCAAAAATGTAATTTTAAAGTCAAGTTTAGACTTGACTTTCGTCGGGTTTTTTTTAATGCCAAGTCATTACTTGATTGGTTTAATATTCAAAGTCAAGTTTTGACTTGACTTTAAATTTTTATTTTTCAAAGTCAAGTAATTACTTAACATTTATTCACTATTTAATTGAAAGTCAAGTAACGACTTTGAAAAATTAAAAAGTTATCCTAATCTATTTTATTTTAGCAATAGGTTCAGTAAGACGACTTTTGTGAAAACCGATCGATGCATTGAAATCACATAAACTGTCTTTACTTCTTTGCATTCATTGCTGTGTTTTTTGAGATCAGCGCAACATTTTTCGCTATGCTTCTTTATCTCAGCTGAACACTCTAGTGCGTGGTTTTCGAGATCATCTTTTATCTGGTTTACACTTATTTTTCTAGTTCACACTTAACTCGTGCAGTTTTTTCTTGAACTTTAAGCTTTACTAGAATATAAATCACAAAAATCTTTTTTTTTTTTACTAAAGCCTGGGTTTATTTATCAAAATTATGCGTTCAATGTAAAGAGAATCCTAAATTCGTTCAATAGACAAAGATCGATTTGAGCGGTCTTTGACAAATTGGGTCTAGTCCATTTGGTGAACAAGTGTTCACCAAATAGGTGACCAAATCATGTTCACGGTTTAAGTGAACAATTTGTTCACCTAATTATTTTTACCCTGATAGGTGAACATAAAAATTCAAAGAATTTTTGTGAAAAAATTTACGTGAACAATTCGAAAAATAGGTGAACAATTTTAAAAATAGGTGAACAGTTTCAAATAGGAAAATAATAAAACTCAATCAAAGTTTGAATTGACTTTGAAATTCAATCAACTATGAAGCGAACATTTTAATAGAGTCAACTCTCTTTAATTCGGTTATTATTTTATCTCTTTTATGTAAATTTCTTTTATTCGTATAAAAATTTTAAAGCTCATGGCTTTTGTTAATGCATATTCATGTAAAATAACTTATAATTCGGATTTTTAAACCTAATTAATTCGACATTCGTATAAAATTTTTGACACTCAGCTTAGTTAAAACAATTGTAATTTTTTTCTCTAAACCGTATAAAAGGAAAATATTTGGATTATTCAGAATCATATTAATTAAGTGATAATTTTCAGTTCGGCGTTTAAAATTTTTTCTTCACTTTATTCATCGCCTTCCTCTCAGAAATTTTCATTTTTTAATTTTAAGTTTTTAGGTGAACAATTTTAAAAATAGGTGAACAGTTTTAAAATTACGTGAACAAATTTAATTTTAGGTGAACAATTTTAAAAATAGGTGAACATTTTTTATTTTATGTGAACAAAAGTTGTTCACCTATCAGGGTAAAAATAATTAGGTGAACAAATTGTTCACTTAAACCGTGAACATGATTTGGTCACCTATTTGGTGAACACTTGTTCACCTAATGGACTAGACCCGACAAATTAAATGAAATACGTAATCCTAAGAATTTTGAAATAATTACTCTTTGCAGCTAGGAATTGTTGTTTCAGCATTCATAAAAAAATTTTAAGCATACATCAAAATGTTTTCCCCAAACATGGCCAAAATCAAAACATACAAAGTATGATAAACGAACATTAAACCTTAATAAAAAACATTTTACCTTAAAAACAAACATTAACTTAATAACATACAAATTTTTTTAGAATTTAAAAAATTTTTAATAAGTTTTTAATTTACTTTGAAAATTTAAATAATTAAAATTTAATAATAACCATTTAATTTTCTTCCAAGGCTTTAAAGTATTTTATTTTGACCGTCACGCTAAGGTTTTCTAATCAACTCATTATTTGTTTTTAATGTTTTTTAAAAGAATCAATTACCATAAAATCTATATTTCAAAAAATAACTGAAAATTTAAAAAAAATCAAGGTTAAATTCCAAAAAATAAGAAATTTTAATAAAAATTGGAAAATGTATGTTGTAAAGATTTTTTAAGTGCTCGTTAATCATATTTATGTTCGTTTAAAATTTTTTTGTATGTTAAAAAGTGATGTATGCTAAGATTAGAATTTGTGTATGCCTAAAAATTTTTAATGTATGTTGGAATAGTAGTCCCTTTGCAGGTATAAACCATTTGTCAAAATTTTAACTGTTGATTTTTCAAAATGCAGGTAAGACAGTTTGGGCGTTAAAAGCGCTGCTTTTAGAGATATAAGTAGCTTTAGCAACTATGGGACTCTTTTGATTTAATATATGGATTTTTTACTACATTCATTTGTAGTTACGAAAATTAATAAATCTTAATGGTTTCTGAACAAGCTTATAATCTGTTGCCTTATTGGTCAAGAATCCATAAATTAAAAATCTTTCCTAAATAAATATATCGATGGAAATAAAAGCTAATAAATGAAGGTGAATCACTATTTATCGCTTTAAAAAGAGAACGCACTGAGTTTTATAGTGACGAAGCATTGAAAAATTCAGAATCGTGTAAACCTGAATTATTGGAAATTGATGTAAGAAAAAAAAGATTCGAATCTTTCAAAAATAAAATCCGAGTTATTTCAGCGAACACCATTCAATTAAAAAACTAAGCTGTTAAATTTGCTAGGAACATTTTTGTTAAACGGACATTCTCGTATACAAAGATTTCTAACATCTAAATAATTGCTTCATCGCTAATTTATCATGTCAGTGTTCTTTATAGCGACCCATACTTGCTTAATGTCAGATTTGGTTTAATTAGAATTTTGTCACTTTTGTTTTCACGATTGTTACGAACAACTTTACAATACAAATATAAATTCCACTGTTTTATGTCACTTAACCCATTCGAAATTATAAAACTAGCATGAGCTCCTTTTTCGGGAGGGGAAGGTGTGCTAAAGTTGTTATGTATATTTAAATTATAAACGTGCTTCTTAAAACCTGAAGACCTTTCTTTTTACCGAAACCTAGTGTCTGTCATTCTAAAGTTGTGCTTTTGGTATTACTGCACTTGCTTTGAAAAGAAGGCGTAAGCGTACCGATACCTTACCGTGAGTATAGCGTTAGCGTTACTCTGAGTGAGAGCGTTACCATTACCGTTATGTAAGTTTTCTCTTTCCTTTGGTTTTAACTTTTTTTTACAAGTAACCCCAAACGTAATTTATCTATCCGAGACAAACCCATCAAAAAACTTTAAAAATGGAAAAATCTTGAAAAAATTTTCAATACTGCCAAGATTCCTAAATTTTTTTCTTCGAAATTTCTGGATAGCATTTTGGCTTACTAGTAAGAAAAAGTTAAAACCAAAGAAAAAAGAATACTCACGGTACGCTCACACTCACGGTAACCGTACGCTAACGGTAACGGTCGACTCATGCTCACGCCTTCTTTTCAAAGCAAGTGCTGTATAATATGTTAGTATTATACAGCACTTGACTTTCGCCTTAAAAAAATATGTAACTTCGATTAAAGTACTAATACTCCTTAAATATCAAAGAAAAAGTCATTTTTAATTGTTTTTATTTAATTATTTTAAAAAATTAAATTTTAAAATAATGAAAAAAGCAAAAAGAATTAAAACTAAACTCGACTTGGCCTTGAAAGATCTATTGCAACCATCTGAATCACACCAAGCCATGCATGCTGATGTATCTGAGCAATCATCTTTTAGAACTTTTAGAGCACAGGATCTAATAACAGCTTCTTTGCCACTATCGATTGATCTATAAATTGCACATGCGGCATAATGAGTAGGACACGACTTGAGTAAATTTGAATCTGGATTCAAACAGTTTTCATCATTATAACTTTGACATTCGAAACATTTAAGTGAGCTTACTTTAGTTAAATCATAAGTAAACAAAAAAATAAAAAGCTTTAGAAAAAATGATTTACTGTTTTTGATTTGCAACATAACTAATATTGTAAAAAAATTCAAGGCACACTTAATCATCATCTAAAAAAAACAAAACGAAAAAAATTATCTATCAAATTTTTTTGCTAAAATAGTTCTGTTTTTAGTAATTTAAGAAATCAATCATTTTTCAAACATGGGGGAAAATGCGTTTTTTTTTTTATAAAATTTGCATTTGACGACATTGGAAAAAGAAATTCTACAGATTTCATACAAATTCTTTAACTTTAAATAACTTCGAGTTAAATCAGTTTTTTGATTTGTTGAGGAACAAGGAAAATGATTTGAATAAAAAAAATTAATAGGCTGATTACAACAGGAATTCTCAGCCAAATATTCGGAAGCAAAATAAATGCTTATTTTATCTTTAATCTTAAATAAAATAAATGCTGTCTTGAATGCTTAATAATTTTTGTAAAAATGAAATTCAATTTCTAAGCTTCCTAAATTTTTGAATCATTAAAATTTTATCTTATTTTTTTTTCTTAAAGAGAAATTACGAATGTGATTTTAGGTTTTTGGAAACTCTGTTATTAAAGAAAAATTTAATTAGATACCATTCGTTTCTGGGAAGTGAAAATTAAATCAATTTATAAATAATGATTAACAAAAAAAAAGCTCTGCTTTGAAATATGTAATTTAATTTTCCTAATTTTTTTTTTACAGAAAAAGATGTTTTGCAAACGATAACCTTCTTTTTATTGAATTAATAAGTTTAAATTTGGAATTGAATTCCCAATGCCTTTTAAGATTTAATTTATAAAAAATTAACTGTAAAAAAGTATAAATATATTACTTTTTTTGGCATCAAGGGAATTAATAAAAAAATTCTTTTTTGTAAATTAAACAAAATTTTATTTAAGGTGTCCCAAGTCATTCATTTTTGTATGTTTAAATTTTATTCCTCAGTTGAAAGGCGATTCAGGAAATTTTCTATAATAAAAATTTAAATATATAATTCTAATATCTAAATATATAAAGTATTTTCTAAGTTAATTTTATTAGAATAATCATGAGTTATTAAGGCTTAGATTAATGATACTGGACACCTTACACTAATACTGTTAAAATTAGGGTTGTTAATTGAAGTTTGAAATTTCGAAAAATTTGGCTGAAATAAATTTTGAAATTAAAATCCTGAATTTTGAAATTTGAAATTTTCAAAATTCAAAACTTTGAAAAAAAATATTTTTGTTTGAAAAAATTAGATAAAAATTGTTTCTTCTTTTAAAATGGATAGATAGATATTTCCTTAATTTTTTTTTAATCTGTCTCTTATGATCTTAGAATTAATAAGTTTAAAAAAATTGGAATTAAAATCATAAATAAAATTTTAATTAATGTTTTTACTAAAAAATTTTTATGAATTTTTTTAATTATTTTCATGATTTATACATTTGTTGACAACCTAGGAGTTTTTAAATCAAATTAGATGTTAATCACATGACTATTTTAGTGACAAGACCCGTTTTTTCAAATTTTTCTTTGAATTTAAGGGTATTTTTTTTTGATCTATAATTTTATGGTATGAAATCGTAAATTTTGAGAATGTGTTTTCAAAATCATTTTGTTTTTTTTGATCAAATTTTTAAAAATTTGAAAACCTTTCAATTTCATATTTCTACCAAATTATCGTTTCATAAAAAAATTTTTGAAATAAAATTTAATTTTTTCAATTTATAAGAGATGAGTAAAAATATTTTATTTCAAAAAAAAATTTTGAAACTTCAAAACACAGTTTTTTTGATTTTTAACAACCCTAGTTAAAATTGAAGAAGGAAATCAAAATGTTTTGCCAGTCATCAACAAAGGCCAAAAAAAATTTAATGAAATTTTTTTGTATGAAAAATGGTCTTTTCTTAAATTTAAGGAAGATATGGCTCGATAAAGCTCCAAGATTATTCTAGTAAAGCAAGCTAAAGTACATCTATGAAATAAGTTGACATCTTTTTAAACAAATCTTAAGAGGATCTTAAGAATCCGTTTGACAATGTCTTAAGACCCATTAAACAACTCTTAAGCAAGTTTTAATCAAGCATTGCTTAAGAGTTTCTCTTAGTTGTTTAAGAGAGCCTTAAACAAAGTCTTAAACAGACCGTCAACTTATTTCAGAAATGTATTGTATTAAATATTAATATTCCTAAAAATATTAAGTATTCACTATTTACTTATTCATCAAAATAAAATTAAAAAACATTTTTTCTTATGTTTTTAAAATTGGATTTTTCGGCGGGAGGATTTAAGCAAGCAAATTAAAGAATCGCTAAGAAATAGGAAATAAAAAAATCATTATAAAACATTTGAGTTTAAGGCCAAAATAAATGAAAATATTTATTATTTAAATTATTCCTTTTTTTCTGGGTTAATGAAAAGGAAAATAATTAAATTATAACATTCTAATGTCTCAGCCCTTGGATTAAAAATATTATCAATACTTAAAGAAGATTGAAATTTTGTCAAAAAATATGAATATCATCATGATCATGCTACAAGAATTTCACTACTTTCTAATAGATAACTTTCAATATAAACATTCATTAACATGATATGTTGGCTTGGTTATTAAAAATTCAAAAGAATAAAAAAATAAGATTTTAATTATTAATTTCGCTATCATGATTTCTAGATAGGTTTTGATTTATATATTGCAAATTAAATTCTGGATCATAAAGTTGAATTGAAAAATTGTGAATTTAAATTAATTTGAAATTATTAATTTTAAAAAAAAACAATCGGAACAAATAATTTTTGTAATTTTTTATGATAAAAAAAAATTGAACAATACATCTTTGGGATAAATTACCCAATTGGTCCTTTTTTCTAAATTTTAAGATAATTAATGATCATAAATTTTCATTTTAGGTAACATTTCAAAAGTAAAATGTGTTGTGAAATAAATTTTTTATTTTTTTAAATATTTAGTATTTTTGATAAGGCTAACAAATATTTTTTGTGATTCTTGTGTTTTTAAGAATTTTTTGCCAAACAGACTTGTTTGTTGAATTATTCCCCTTTTTTTCCTATTTTTCCATAGAAAAAATCTTACCCAAAATAGCTCTAGTAATATATTTATACATGAAAATTATTTAAAATAATTATTTATCTATATTAAGAAATTCTTGATGTTATAGTTTCTTTAAAATTCAAAGAAATTAAAGCTATTTAATTCTCACAAGATAGAAAATAAATAAAAAAATTGATTTGAACCAACAAAATTTAAAATTTTTTCTTGTAAAAGAAATTGATTTATTGAGTTTTTGATTGCCTTGTTCATGTTTTTTTTCCTCATATATTGTCACTTTCTCTAGTGAAATACCATCATTCAAATTCAATTAAATTAATTAAATTAAAAAATTTTAAGATAATTTTTTTTGCTTAAATCTCAAATCGAAAAAAAATGCAACATCCAATTCTAATGGCTAAGCAAACAAAATGCCAAACATAGTTTCAAATAAATAAATTTTTTATATTTTTATATTCCATTATATAGTACTTCTATCGAATTAGCGAAAGCACTGTATCTTTCTATCGCACTGTAATAAACTGTGTCATTACAAAAATTTTACAAGAATTATTTTTTTTAGAAAATTTACTAGTGTCCGAGTAAAGTAAGGCAATTTTTTTTCCTTTTTTAAGTTTTCAAATTTTTTAATTGCGTAATTAAGTTTTGATATAACGACATTTAAGTGAAAATAATTGTTCACCTATAGTCTTTTTTGAATAGTACTTAAAAAAATATTTCATCTGCATATACTGCATTATCGATTTATTTTACCATTTTTAGCCTTAATTCAAAATCTAGTTCTTCAACTTGTGCGATCAACTAGTCAATAAATATACAGAAAAAAGTTAAGAGACATTTTGAATTTTTCTCGCTGAATCCTTGTAATTGCCTCGCTTTTTAATCTCATTCTGAAAAATCTTTATTTTAATAAAATACTAAATTAAATATTAGTAAAGATAAAAATAAAATGATATTCATAACCAACTAATTAACTAACAACGGATTTCTATAACGCTGATAATTTTAGTGCCTGGTTCTTTTGATTGGAGAAGATTCAGATTTGTTTTATATAAAGTTTTATAGTAAATTAAAAGTTTAAATTTCAACTTAACAATTCTTTTAACATCAAAAATAACAATATTTTTATTGATTTTATTAACTTGAATTATATTTTATGGCAACATCTAACGAAAATGTAAAAAGTTATTGTTAATGATTGGTGATAGATTACTTAACTAAATACTATAAAGGATCTTAGCTATTTCTTATTTTATATTGAGTAGGTAAATAATTACTTAGCGATGCTTTTTTCTGAATACAATTTACAATTTTTTTATTATAAAAAAGCTTCCTTAAATTTAAATTATTAAGTAAAAAAGCTTTTTAAAAGAGTTTTAGTTAATTTATAAGCTCATCTATTAAAAAACGACAGCTTTTAATATCCAATTTTTGTTAAAGAAAATATTATTTAATAAATCAGCAAGACTTTTACACTACACTAAGTTTCCTCTAAATAAATTGTTTATTTTTCTTTTAAGCTTTAGATTAAGGATAAATAAACAGAATACTATTAAGTTTATGAATGAATAAAGTATCTAAAGAAGATATAGAGTTTAATTCCTTCAAATAAATATTTGATAACATATAACTTTAAATACTTGAGTAATCTTTTTAAAATATTATCATTTAAGCTGAGTTGAATAAAAACTTTAATAATTTTTTTGTTTTCAAATTGGAAAAGAGATTCTTAAAGCTTCCAAACATAGATTGATAATTAAATGGTGAATAAAGTTTTTTGTCAATTTTCTTTTTTTCAATTTTTTGACAAACAAAAATCGCTCTGCAAAAGACTTAAAAAGACTTTAGGTGACAAAAAAAATGTTGCATAGTGAAGCAAAATTTGCTGCACATGTTGGCAATGTCTGCATAAAATTGTGAAATTTTAATTGCGTCTTTAAATTAGACTTTTTTTAATGGTGTGCAAATTTACAGAAAAAACATTTTTATTGCAAAATTTCAGGATTCTGTGCAAATTTGCACACCATTAAAAAAAGACGTTACCAACATGTGCAGCGGATTTAGCTTCACTATGCAACAACCACCAAAAGTCTTTTTAAGTGTTTTGCAGAGCGATTTTTGTTTGTCAAAAAATTGAAAAAAAGAAAATTGACAAAAAACTTTAACATTCCTTTTTTTAACACCCTTTAAATGGCGATTTGAAGTTAGATATCAATCAAAAAGTGCTTCGAGGTTGTTTAAATAATTATTTAAACAACTTTATTTTCTCTCGAATGAATATTTTATCTAAGTTTTTTTCTATTTATAAGATCGTCGGGCTCTGAATAAGATTACGCAGAAAATTGATAAAAAAAGTTTCTTATTCAAAATAAACCCGGTGTGCTTTTCTCAGGAAAATACAATCATTCAAGTTATTTAGAATGATAGAAAGTAAATGATACCTACAATTAACTGGAAAAGATTTTAAGAGATTTCATCTAATTCTCAAATGAAAAATTTATTATTTTTCCATAGTTCGTGTTAGTGTTAAAACTCTGAATATCATAAAGGGTCTAAAGGGTTTAATGAACATTTTTTATTTCAAGTAAAAAAAAAATTTTATTCTAAAAATAATTGGTATCCAATTTTTTTAGATGATATTACTAGGCATCATTTTTAAAAATCATAAGACGCTTATAATGGTCACAGGTCGTTTTTGTTTAGTAATGTCTTAAAAAAAAACCTCTGAAATTAAATTTGAGCGAAATTAAATCATTGGTGAATTTCGATTTTTTTAAGTTTACCTAATTAGATGGACCATGATGCTCAGAGTTAAAAAATTAATGAATTGAATTATAAATTTTGATTTAATTCAAAATTGTAGAATGATTATTAAAATAAATTTTTATGATTATCTTATACAAATATTAAATTTCTTTGCCTAAAAGCGGTAATGGTAATTATAACTCTAACGCCATTTCTTCATTATAACTGCTCTATTTTTATAGCTAATTTTAAACAAGGGTATAGAAGAAAATTTTGAAGATTGGAGTCTAAGCACTTTTTTTATTTTTGTTTTTAGAAATAATAAATTTATTCAAATTTTCTTAAGAATCTTGAGATCATCAATATTTTGATCATAATGTTTTAAAGCTGTTAATATTCAGAATCGATTTCTCATCTTTATATAATAAATTAGAAAAATTTTAAATGCTTTTGGCAGAAATTAGAAAAAATATTTATGAATTGATAAATGTTGTTAATATTGCTTTTAAAGTAAATATTTCTAGATTTTAAGAAATTAATCAATCAAGATTCTGATAAATTAATCATTTTGGAAATATGGAAAACATTTTTCCAATTTTTTTAGACCAAGTGCCCGATTATAATTTTGAAGTATTTTGAAAATTCTTGTATCCAAATCTAACTTAAAAATAGTTTTGATTTAAGTACATGCAAAATTTAAAAATTTTTTTCAACCTGAATGCAAATTATTCAAAAAAAAAGAAAAGCATACTTTTTATAATTTAAAAAAAGAATAGAAAATTTGAAAAAATTTCAGGGAGATTAAATTCGAAGCAAAAATGCGTTTTATATCAAGCATGACATGGATAAAAAAAGGCGCAAGCAAAACTCCTGTTAGAATCAAAGTCAATGAAGATGAAATGAAAAAATTGTTTTCTGAAATCGATAAACCAGCTGCCGATGAGGAAGAAGACGAAGAAAACGAATCAGAAAAGGAGGAAGATATTGAAAAAATAAACGAAAAAGATTCGAAAGAAGAAGAAGAGGACGAGGATAAAAAAAGTGATTCCGAAAATTTGGATGATGATGCAAAAATAAATAAAAAATATAATCTTGATGATTATGACGATGAAGGTATTTACAATTGCACTGGAACTATTGAATCCCTATCTGATATATTTTTTTATTAGATGATGATATCAAGCTTGAACAACTTAATTCTTTAGCTTGTTTTCCAACAAATGCATTAGATGACTATTTAATCAAAAAAGATGATGTAATTTTATTTTTATATTTGAACTATAAAAAAAAATATTTTCATCCCACGTGCTTAAAAAACGACTTTTTGATATTTTAAATACGTCGTTCGCTGTATCTCTGGCGATCGACGCAAAAATAACATAGCATATTCCTAAAAAAAAAAATTTTTTTCTGGTAAAGTTATCCTTATGCTTACGATAAACGTGCTAATCCTTTTTTAATATTTAGTCAATCCAATTTTTTATCCTATGTCTTTCAACTAAGAGATAATTTATCTAGAATAATTTCATATATTTTCATACGGATACAAAATTAATTAGGAATCTTTGGAGTATAGTGATATCTATTATTAGACAATGATATTTTTTTCAAATAAATTATTAAATCTCTAAAAAATTTACGAAAACTCAAAAATCGGACCCCAAAAATTGGTGGATGTTGAAAAAACAACATAGGAGGTTAGAGCTACAAAACGATATATTTGCTTCATATCTTGGAAGTCTTTCTTATGTTGTTTTTTGATATTTGTAAAACTCAACAAAGAGACCCCCACAACAACCCCTTTTTTCATCAAGACATTTTTCAAGAAATCTTCAAAATAATTTTTTTTTAGTGAGAAGTTAATCGATAAAAGATTATGGTCAAAAAAATTAAATAAAAAACATTTAATATAAAACCAAGTAAAAGAATTTATTTTATTCAAGATTCTATTTCAGAATTTTTAAGTAAAATTAATTTTTAAATTAACCTTTCTCACTGAGAAATTTTTTTTTGGAAGATTACAAGTTAAAGCTCTTTTTTTTGATTTTTTTATCATCGCCAAGTCTGGCGTAATTTTGAATAAATAAATATTAGAAAGTTTTAATTTAGACGAATTATACCAAAGTTGTATATATTCCCATGTCAAAATCTCATTTGAGATTCTCATTACTCAGATGATGATTGAGATCTCAATCTTTAATAAAATATATTTACATGTAACCTTATTTGAGGTCTCATGAGATTATGGTAACCAATAATTTCTCATGAGATCTCATTGAGATCCTTACAGGGGACTAATGCATCCCTTAAATAGTTCCTTGGTTAAATATCTTTCTTATTCGACTTGTCGTTAATGCAAAATTGATAGAATAACAAAATTGACCTGGTCACCGAACTAGCCCATTTTATATTAAATCAAAGGCGGTTTAATTCATTTTTTTAAGTTTGATTTCGAACCCATAAAATTTCAAAACTTGAAAGATTCGAAGTTCTATAATAAAATTTATTTTCTCCATTATGTTATGATATACTTTTTAGATTTTTCTAAGGTTCAATCGATCGTAATATTTTTACCTTAAAGGGCTATCATCTTAAAATTATTATATTTTGAGAAAAATTAAATTAAAAGTATTAATTTAATATTTCTGTGACGTATGACATGCACGTATGAATTTAAATTGACACATACATCATGATTTTTTTTAAATTTCAAAATTTAAAAATCTTATGATTAAAGGGAGAAGATTCAGACGAGGAAGATATTGAAATAAAACCAACAGATAATTTAATTGTTTGTGGAACTGTTGACGAAGAAGACAGTTCGTTAAATATTTATGGTAATAGAAGATATTTTTATTCGTTTTTAACTGTTTTAAGACACTTTTTTTTGTAGTTTATAATGAAGAAGAAGGAAATTTCTACATACATCATGATATTTTATTGTCGTCAGTACCAGTGTGCGTCGAATGGATTGATTTTGATCCAACTAACAAAAACGCTGCTGTAAACTATTTAGCAGTCGGAACAATGAATCCATGGATTGAAATATGGGATCTTGATTTAATGGATAGTTTAGAGCCCGAATTCATTTTGGGTTCAACTAAAAAAATTAAAAAAAAATTGAAAGCCGAATTAGGAAAAAAACCCAAAGTAGCTGGACACACAGATGCTGTTTTAGATTTATCATACAATCATTTGAATCGAAATATTCTTGCTAGTGGCTCAGCCGACAAAACTATTGTCTTATGGGATTTAGAAAACTTAAAACAAGCCACCAAAATAAAAAATCATAAAGATAAAGTTCAAGCTCTTCAATTTCATCCAATTGAATCTTTTTCTTTATTATCCGGTTCTTGTGATTCTACAGTCGCTTTATACGATTGCCGTAATCCAAAAACTAATAAAAAAATTTGGAAATTGGAGAGCGATATTGAACGTGTTTTGTGGAATAAATTAGACCCCAACTATTTTATTGTAATTTTTTTTTCAGATTTAGAATTTTTTCTACATAAATTTTAAATCTGTTTTTTTTTAGTGTAGCGATGATGAGGGAAGTCTTAGTTTGATTGATATCAGAAATGATGCACCAGTAGCGACTGTAAAAGCTCATGATTCTGCAGTATCTGGCCTTTCAATCAGCTCTCAAGTTCCTGGACTTTTATTATCAGCTTGCGAAGATGAAATATTAAAAATTTGGGATATTAAAAATCATAGCTTCGATAAAATTTATGAAGAAAAACTTAAAACAGTGAGAATTTTTCAGTTTTTTTTTTTTAAATGGTTTAAAAATTACATTTTTTTTTTCGATTTAAAGGGTGAAGTAACCTGTGTTAAATCATCGCCAGATTCAGGTTTTGTATTTTCATTTGCTGGAATCACAAGTAATGATCCTAAAGTATGGGATATTCGTGAATTGAAAGAAAGTAAGTAATCAAATAATTTAAAATTTTTTTTTTTTTTAATTTTTTTTTGTGTTTAGTTCGAGAAAGATTCTACGAGCGAATGAATATAGTAGAAGTTGAAGAAGAAAAGAACGAGGATGCCTCTGGTGAAAAAAATCCCAAACGACGAGAAAGAGCTTTAAAATTCAAAAAGTTTCAAATGAAACAGTCCGAAAATGAAAATAAAAAATTTAAAACAAATAAAAGAAAAATTAAATATTAAATAAAATTTTTAAAAAATTATTTGCATCATGTTCAAAAATGTTTTAAATTCCTAGAAAATTGGTTTTTTAAGTCAAAAAAAGATAATCTAAAATATAGGTTTTTATTTGTTAACAAACCAGACGATGTTCTAACTAGCTGAAATTATTAATTTGAATAACTACTTAAAAAATACTCGTCTATTTTAATATCATATACCTAATCATAGAATATTTTAAAGAGGAAGTTAGTTAAATGTTTCAACATATTTTAACAAAATTCTTTAGAGAAATTTACGTAATTCCATTCA
>NTPY01000384.1:1248380-1282912 GCA_002922825.1 Brachionus calyciflorus
TATTAATTTTTACATAAGCGTGTTTTACGCACACTATGAAAAACTAACACTTTTAAAAAATCATATGAAATGAAATACACTATGAAATGTATGCACTATGAAAAAATTCACTATGAAATGATTAAGTCCCCTTAAATAATAAAATGTGATATATATTGAGACATCCTATCATCAATTCCAAATTATTTTTGAAAGCATTTATTCAATGATTTAAAATTTTCAAAATCATTCTAAGCACATTATTTCTTAAATTTTTTTTTAATCGAGTTCGCAAATTTACTTTTCTTAGTTTTAGTATCTTTTCAAAAATTTCGGATTTTTTTAACTTCAATATTTCTAAAGAATATATTTGTTTTAGCTTTAAATTTTCCTAATTTATTGAAGATATTAAGCCGATAAACAACAACAAAAT
Organism: Brachionus calyciflorus; assembly: GCA_002922825.1. Lineage (NCBI taxonomy): Eukaryota > Metazoa > Rotifera > Eurotatoria > Ploima > Brachionidae > Brachionus > Brachionus calyciflorus. The sequence continues at coordinate 1,248,793 of NTPY01000384.1, forward strand.
CGACAAACAAACAATCTATGTTTTGGGTCAATTTAAAGAATTTTAAGTTTTTTTTAATTTTTTTAATAAAAACAGAATATTTCAATTTAAAATTTTCGTTGATGGAAAACTTTATCTATTAACCGATAAATTACAAATTTATCTTATGCAATCGAATTTCTGGGTCAATTTTGTAAGTGCTTTAATTTTTAAAGTGATCTTTTTGCATTTGATTTTATTGCAAATATAAATCTTAAGAGCTATTAATTTTGACTTAAATTAGATTTGTTTTAATTTAAAGCATCACTTAAAAATTAGTCAGAAAAAAACTAATTTTTAAAAATAAAATTAGACGTTTCACGTTAAGTTTTCATTTGATCGACTATAGGAAAAGTTCTAAATTTTAAAAAAAGCAATTTTTTTAATTTTTTAAAAATTATTTTTAATTTTTTTATATAAATAACCCCTAGGTCAGCTGCTTGAATGTAAAGAGTCCTTTTTTTAGCAATTCCCATCATACTTTGATAGATAAAAGCTAATGAGAGTAAAGCTTTTAGTCAATTTTTCATACAGCATTTTCCTCGAAAAAGTGACATTGCCATTACCATTACCGTTACCGTTACCATGCTATATGAAAAGTTTGTTATTTTCGAAACAAACTCTTGATAATTATATAAAATTTGTCCTTAGTTTTCTATAGAAAAAATTTTTTTATTTTTAAAAATGATGAGTCTAGTCGGCTAGGTTAACCATGATTCACTTATAAAGTGAACAAATCTTGTTCTCGGGTTTGGTGAACAACTGGGTCACCTAATCCCTCAGTTCATCAAAAGGTGAAAAAGCTTTAGTTTAGGTGAACCAATATTCAAAAATAAAAATTAATTAAATTTTACTTCTTAAGAAAGGAGGGTGCCGGATTTAAATTTTAATTTGGCCGTAAAATTGAACAATTTAAATTTTTTTTTTCAATTATAAATTTATGCTCTTTTAAAAGCTAAGGAAAAGAGCTTTCTCTTAAGTACATTTTGATACAAAAAAAGAGATTAAATTGGTCACATTAGTTATCGAGTCAATATGGTACAATAAAAATCACAAATCTTAGTTTTCGATTTTGTTTTAAATTCATGAAATTTTGTTTTGGAATTATGAAAATTGAAAATGTAGTCACAGCTTTGCTATCGAATTAACGCCGGGCCGTACCCGTAACCGTACTAAATTTTTTTTGAAAAGTATGAAGCTCCCATGGTTGCGCTTAGATATCTTGGCCATTGATCTTTACATGATCGATCACTTCATAAACAGAAAATCAAAGCGCGACCACGGGGGCTTGATCATAAGGCTATTTTCTATATAAATCATGCATCCTCCTTTTCTTTTTTGGCCAATCATTTTACATGGACTTTAAAGTGTGGAATTCACACACAAAAGAAATTTGTTTATTTTATAATTATATATTTTAATTCCAAAATTATGTGAACTAATTGTTCATCAAACCCGAGAACAAGATTGGTTCACATAATACCCAAAGCCCCAAAATGATTTTCAGCGTTTTAAATTCTAATATTGGACAATATCCAGTTCTGTGATTAAATTACCTTAAATATCGTTATTTTACAGAAAATTGGTAGTTAAATATTGTATTGGTTTACTTAAATCTCCTTAAATCAAAAGCCAAGAATTTAGATTAATTCCATTTAAATATTTACCATCTAAAAATTATATCCAATATTTTTTGGTTAATTTTAACGAAAAAGTCTGTTGTATAAAAATTACTTTTTGTTTGTTTTTTTAATGGATTTTTCTCAGTATGACCATATTTCCATTAATCAACAAAAAATTGGTAATCAACTCTACTACTTCTTATGAAATTTTCATAGAATAAAAAAAACTGGAAAATAAAGGTGTTGATATAAAATTTTTTGTAGTATTAAAGATAAAAAATAATTACAATATTAAGTAATTTATTTCATAAGGTTTAAAATATGCAAAATATGATTCATATTTCCAAAATAATATGATAGCTTTCGTAATTTGTTTTTTTTTCTTCTTCTCCTTCAAGTAGCGACCTTACCTTTACATATAAATAAACTACCTATATTTGAACGATTCTTTTTTTATTTTTACTAAGTTGAGTATGTTGTATACATTTCAAAAAAGACTTAATCAAAGTCATCTTACGGATACAACAACACTAACAAAAATATATTAAAACAAAAAAATAATTTATTAAGAAAAAAAAAATAAATTAATGTTAGAAAATTAAGAATTTTTAATTTAATTCGAATTAATTTACTTCTCAAGTTCAATCAATATACATATTTTAAGAACAAAATTATAAAATTTCAAAAAAATTAAATTAAAAAAAAAGTGTTTTTTTTTACTTTTTTATTTTTAATAATTTTTTGATGTTAATCATAATAATAATTTTAGGTGTTGATGATTATAAGAATTATTATTATTATTCGTTGTGTTTTTCTTTTCTTTTTTTTTTCAAAAAAGAAAATATATTAATATTTTTAAAACAAAATTGTATTCCCATTGTTGTTTTTGTTGTTGTAGTTGCCTTAATGATTGTTTATTAAAAAAAATCATGGCCAACAAAAAAAAATTTTTTTTTTTCTGTTCGTAATCGTTTTGCTAATTGTCAAACTTAAAAGTTTAGTTATTTTCTTTTTTTTTTGCTCTCTGTTATAAATCATATCTATTGCGTGATTATATTCGAATGCTTTAAAAACAATGCTCTTACTTAAATAACCCTGAATAACTTAAATAACACGCATATCTCATTTTATTTATTACAAAAATATGTTGCAATTTTTTTTTATTGTTTTGAATAGTAAAAAAAATAAAAAATTTTTTTTTGTTTTTAGATTAATTTTTTTTTTATTTGAAAAAAAAATATTTTATTTGTTTAATTTAAAAAAAAACCGTTCCGAATAAATATGACTGATCGCTTAAATAATTCAATAAAATTAAATTAAACCAAAAATGGCTTCATACATCGACCCAGCGTTTCGTGAAAGTCTACTAAGACCAATTCACGAGCGCACACAACAAGTATTTAAAACTTGACTAAATATGTCCTAGATAGAAAATAATTTTATTTTTTTTTGGTGCGCGTGTGTAGGATTTAACGCTTATAAACGCTAATTTAAAAAGTTTAGAAGCACTTTCGTCACTACGCGACTCAACTATTAGATCACTATGCAAAACTATTAAATATGAAAAGCACGAAGCCAATGATGTTTTGTACAGGTAAGTCAATTAAACTTGTACAAATAAATTTAGAGAGAATTGTCAAAAAAAAGACTTTTTTATTCTACTAAGCAACTTAATTTAAAAAGTTTTTTTGTCAACCTATTTATTTTGTAATTTGAAGTTTAACAAAAAAAATTTCAATTTGATAGTTTTTTTAAAGGATTACTTAACTATTTTTTTTAAATTTTGTTAAAAAAAAAAGAAGATTTTTTGATTAAAAAATCATTTGTCAAAATTTGTTAGTTTTAATTTTTTTATTGTTCTAAAGATAGGTTCATAAGCTCTCTATGATTAGTCAATGATTTATTATCTTTTTATTTTGAATCGTATAATCTTAGTTCTAAGATATTTAGTTTCTTTTGGAATTCGAGTCGATTTAGTAGTGGGAATTTTTTTTTTGTTACGGTTTGAAGAATATTTTATTTTGTTTTGATGTTACCAACATTAAAAAGAAATTTTGATGAATTAAATATTTTGTGTTGATAGTTTTTAGATTTAGATAAAACAAAAAAAAAATTTATTGAGAGTATTTATATTTTTGTTGATATGTTATGTTCCTTTTGTTTTTGTATACTTTCTTAACTCTTCTTTTCATGAGAGATATACTTAGATATAAGATAAGACTTCACTTAATTAATATTTTTCTATTTGTTTTTTACAATAATAAAAAAACTACAATTTTTACCGTAAGCCTTTTCTTACTACTCTAAGAGTTAAGCTTGAATTTCGAGTTAATTCTATTTGGGAAACTTCCCATAGATACAATGTTATAACAATTTTAATTTATTTTTAGAAATAAAATCAAATTGAACCCTTTTTTTTTCATTAGAGCTAAAATTTGAGTAAACTTAAAAAATATTTTTTGAATAAACTCTAAATGGTAAAGGTTTAGAAAAAAAGTTCAATTTGATAAATATTGAAAAATTTGTTATATCATGGTATCTATGGGATGTTTCCAAATAGAATCAACTCAAAATTCAAGCTTAATTCTTAGAGTAGTAAGAAAGGGTATTCTTGGGTAATATACGGTTAAGTTCAAAAATGTTAGAAAGTTATTTTTCTCTAAACAAGTCCTTGTCTTTAAGGGCTTACCGTAATCCATCGATATTTATACCGTGGTACAAACCTGGGGTTGCGGATCTGTATTCAGTGATTATACTATTAATATTAATTCATAGACCTTTAAGCTTCAAAAAAGCGAGTGATCCAACTTCGATTTTATACCGGTCCTACTATTGAGGAATTACGGTATATATTTTATAGAATTTGATTTTAGTGTTGGTACCGACGGGTAGAGAATCTTTTTATCTATCGAATTGATGTATTTAATTTATTAAAAATATATTTATATCCGGGGGTCTATAAGACGGTTACCACCTTTTTTGGTGGTCCAGTGGCCTCGATCTCGAGGTACCAACGCTACTTTTTTTAAAAAAGAATTTAGGCTTAAATGAATCGTGATTTAATTTAAAACAAAATGGACATTTTTTCAATACTGATTCATGCACAAAATAAAAGTTGAATAGCATACATTTTAGGAACATATTTTAAAAAAGAGAACTTTGGGAAAATGTGAAAGATGATGTATTGAAAATTGGTCTAAAAAATTGTTAGTCTGAAATTACATAACTGTAAAAAAGCCAAGCTTGGTTGATGTTAAAATGATTTAAGTGATTTAATTGTCTTAGGCAAAAAAAAACAGTTTTGATAAAAGTATAATCAATGATTGATATATAATATGAGGCTTAGATTTTCGCAGAAAGAAAAAATGTCTATTGCACAATCAAAAGTTAGAAATTAACTAATAAAAAAAAAATCATTGAATATGTTCTTACGAGCTAATGCTTGATGGTTCATAAAACCAAAAATTCCTGTAAGCTTTAGAATTTTAGGGATGTTGGTTTAATCAATGAGCCAGTCAATTTAACATGGGAAGGAGAAATGTATAAAAGTGCAACAAATTCAATTCTTAATTTATGATGCTTCATATTTCAGTCAGGGAATGCGATAATTTTTTTTATTAAAAGCGAATTTCTGAAAAATATTTTTAACAATATTTTTTAAAAAGTTTTAAAATTTATTCGATGTGACCAGAAAACTGGTCATATACATTTGCGAACAAATTGATCACAAAACAGGGAAGTTCCGCAATTTAAAATCTCTTCTTTATAAGGTAAAAAAATACCCAAGAAAAGTGAATTTGCCATGACTTTCTCGAAAGAGTTTGTTTAAATAAAACAATTTAAATTCTTTCATGAATTCTGAACTTAACGAGACGGGAGGAGACGGTTGTAACCAAAGTTTTCATCAAAAAAGTCGCTCAAAATCGGCTTAAAATTTAAGATCAAAGTAGGAGACTCATTTTTAAAATAAAGATGGTACTAAGGTTTTAATACCATATTTACTCGAAATTAAGAATTTACCGACACTTCAAAAAAATTCTTCTAATAGAGTGTTTTTTTGTTTTTAAATAAGTCTAATAAAAGAAGATTCGGTTTAAGATATCAATACTATATTTCCTAAAACCTAAAAATTCCTAAAGGTTATAATCTTGCCTTAATCTTAAATTAGTAAATTCTGTGTGTATTTGTGTTACGAATCTCGTTTTACTTTGGTGTCATTCTCATTAAAATTAGTAAACATGGTTAATTATTATTTAAAGAAGAAAATAATGAACTAATGATTGTTTTATAAACTTTTAATACCGCAAGATCTTCTTTTTTTGTTCGTTATTCAAATTCGTGTGAAACATTTTGTACTAAAGGTACAACCATAAACAAATAAGAAAATCATTAAATAACTATTTGTAAAAATGTATTCTCATCAATTTACAACAAGCAAAAATAAATAAATATTTTCAAGGTGTCCTTTAAGCAGTTAAAATCATAAAGCTTTTTTTTATTTTTATTTTAAAATAATGAATCATCATTTTGACAATTTTCTTTCTTGAAAGAAAATTTTCTCTATTTAAAATTACTAATAAAACCTTGAGCTCAAAAAAGTAGAAGATTAGAGAAAATTTACTATTTATTTAGTAAATTGGATTCAACAACATTAAATACGTTCTTATTTGGTTTGATCAATAATTTTTGATTGCAAGTATTAAGTAAAAAATGGCATTCATATTTAAGGGTTCAAAAAAATGGAATTAAACTCGTTTTATCAGCACTCTAGTTAAGTCTAGACTTTAAAAAAAGAAGAAACTTCAAGCTTCATTTAAAAAATAATCTTGGTTTGACGTCTTCAATGGCATACTAATAAATTTTAAAAAAATATTCGCAAATTGGGTATTTATTGAAATGTAAGATTAAACAAAAAATATTTAAAATTTTTTGTTTTTTCTATTTCAAAAGAGATTACATAACTATTAAATAATAATACTCATAATTACGGAAGGAAATTAAATATATTATTTTTTTTTCAATAAAATTATTTAAAGGATAATATGGACCCGTCGAAATGAATTTGAAACGAGATCTTTAAAAAAAAAATTTTTTTTTTTTTGATAATTTAAAATTAAGAGTTTCCTCGCCTTTATTTGCCAATCTAATCCTTTTCGTTTAATCTCTTTCAAAAAATAAAAATTTAAAAAAAAATAAAAGGTAATTTTTTTTTATCAAGTTATAAAAAAAATATATCAAGTTATCACTTGGTAAAATTAAAATGAATAATTTGAAAAAGCATTCCTCTACATTTCTTTTTATGATTACTAAAATTTGTTATTTAGTTTTTGTTGTTGTTGTTGTTGTTTTGTGTTGCAAGCGAGTTGTAATTAATATTGAAATCTTTCAAAACTTAAAAAAAAATTTTTTTTCAAGTTTATTTATTTATTTTTTCTACGAAAGATAAAATAAATCGTCTGGTCAAATCAAAACAACAACAACAACAAGAACAATATTTCAATACTAATTAAAAAATTTATTTACTCTAATTTATTCGGAAGGTCAGCAAACACTAGGGGTCGATTATGATGAAGATTTTTTTCTTTTTTTTTTTTTTGAAAAAAAATTTTACAATTCTCTTTTTCGTTTTGGTCTATTTGAAACTAATAAAAAAATAAATAAAATACTTTATTTTTTATTTCTAGATCTGGAGATGTAATTAACTGTTGGTATATACTTTTATCTGGATCTGTATTTATAGACGGTTCTATGTATTTACCTCGATCAGGGTACGAATAACATCTTTTTTATTCTTTTTTATTTTTTATTTTATTTTTTTGTTATTATTGCAATTTTTCTGTTTGTTTAAGATTTGGACGAAGATCAGCTGGTCAATTATTGAGAGTACATGATTGTCTAGTACTTGAAACTTCTGAGATGCTTGTTGTAAGTAAATTAAAATTTTTTTTTTTAGTGAAGCCTTTTCGAAACTTGAATTTTATGGATTTCTTTTGATTGAACTGTCTGTCAATCTTTTAATCCGAGAATTTAGTTTTTTGAATTTTTTGTTTTGTTTTGTTCAGACCACTTGATCCACTTTTAAAAAAAAATTCAATATGTTTTATATTTCCTCAAATTAACTCAATATTTTATGACAGCTTAGAAATCAAGTCATGGGTTATTTTTTTATTTAGATTTAAGTCCAATATGATATTTACTATGAAATTATCGAGTAATCACGGCATAATTTTTTTAGTTAAATTTCAAATATAAGTCACGCTAATTCTCATAAAAAAATTAAATTCAATTAAATAATTTTTTAAAGGATTAAGTAAAGTACACCTTTAGGCTTCAAAAAATAAACCTTTTTCTTTTCATGAAAAATAAAAAGATAAAAGCATCCTTAGTAATAAAGATTTATTGCGTCAAAATAAAAAAAGAACAGTTTTAAAATTTTTTGAAATGTTGAAGTTAGGTCTTAGATTTTGAATTCGAAAAAGAAAATAGTATTTTGACATTTGAAGATAACTAAAGTCAGCTATTATAATTAGAATTAGACTAAAAATTTATAAGGTTCCCCCCAAATCATAATCTTAAAATTTTATTCCTCAAATGAAAGATGACTTGGAAAATTTTCTAAATAAATATTTAAAAACACATTTATAATATCTAGCGAATAGGTTTTTATTCTGAAGAATTTTTCTGTAAATATGAATCAAACTTCCCAGAATTAAAAATCAATTCCTACTTTAAATTAAATAACAAAAAAAGAAAATGGAAAATTTTTCTCGTTTTCTTTAAGACAATGGAAGAACAATTTATTTTTTTGCTTAAGCATGACTTGGAGATAAACCAGAAAGCATGGTCTTAAATTTTTTTTTTTAATATTATATAAAATATTTCATTAACGAAGAAATAGATTAAGTGAACTTGTTCATGGCTCTTAAAAAGTGAAGATACTTTTTTTTAGTAATGGAAGGCATTATTTAAAAGGAATAAAAAGGAGAGCCAGTACTAAGACCATTTGAACAGACTAATGTGATAATTAAAACTTTCGAATACAATAACTTAATAATTTTTTATGAATTTTGGACTGATGATTCCATGCTATTTTAATTATTAAACTATTATGATTTATCGAACTTTACTAATATTTTGAAAGCTCGGAATCAAAGGTTAAAAAAAATATTTTTGAAAAATTTTTTGGAATTGTTAAGCGGTCAATTTTAAGCGCCAAATAATAAAATAAATACTCGTAAAAAAAAGCTTTTTAGGATTAAATAGATGGATTGTTTTTTAGGTCTTTAAATAGACAAGTCCTGAAAAAATTACCTTAAATATCGAACTACAAAAAATATTTGTTATCTTTATTATTAAATATTTGTTGAAAGAATTTTCACATTTAAGTATTGGGTTGAAGTTAAAAAGAATAATAACCTAAACTTATCAGAAACAAAAAGTTAATTTTAGCATAAAAAAATTAAAAAATTTTATTCAACAAAAAAAAACTTAAGAGAATTGTTAATTAAAAAATCACATAAAAGATAAATCTTTTTGTTGTTGTTGTTTTTCTCTCTATTTTCTCTATAAATTTTATATGGTGATGATGATAATGATGAGTTTAGCATTTATGTCAAAATAGCTATATTATTTGAGTAATTGGGGATACAAAGTCGAATTTTTTATCAACTGCTTGTTGAAATTTTAAATGACATATTAAAAAAAAATCTTAAATTTCACTACTTATCTCAAGCAGATTAAATTTCAATTTTTTTTATTTATTTTTTTTTCAGATCGATTACCCTAAACCGAATGAAGAAACCGAATCGACTACTACTGTACTCAATCAAGTAACTACTATTCAAATACACCAATCACAACAAATGCAATCACAACATAAATCATTCCGGAAATATATGTTCAATGAGGATAAATTAGAACATCACCACCATCATAGTCATCACGAACATAAACATCTAACCACTTTCAAGACTCTAGCATCATCTTCATCTAACAGTCCTATATTAATTACAAATTCACATCATGAAGAAATTCATGAAAACTTTGATCCGGAAGACTATCATGAGGATGACGACTTACACAATTTAAATATAGCATGCACAGATCAAAATGACCTTGATCTTAACGAATCACTACTAAAAGATCAACAATTAAAATCCATATGTATCCTAACAAGCAATTTGAGCACAAAAAACAAGCAAATAAATCAACAACATTTAACTAAACAATCATCTAAAACTAAAACATTTACATCTACACAAAATGAATCAATGCTTTTGGACACAAGTCAACAAACAATTAGTAGTTGTACTAATATAAACACTAGTATAAACACTATAGACACACTTGATGATGATTTAAATTTTAAGGCAATTAATGCTAAACGTATGTTAAAGCATCAACAACACGATCAATCGTGTTCGTCATCGATATCATCATCTAAATCATCGTCTCTAATATCAAATATTATTGTAAATAATCAAAATCTAATGGGTCAAAATCAACCGTCATCAACTTTAAATAATGGTGGTTATAATACCACTGGTATAACAGCATCGACTAGTAATAGTATAAATGATGATGCTTCCGAGCAATCGTCCATACAAATGATTACTAGGGATGCTGTGAGGGAAGTACTTGAAAAAGATCCCAAAGAAAGAACTGATGAAGATATTGACATTTTAGTAGAATTTATGCAAACTTTACCCGTAAGTCTTTTTAATTTTTATAAAAAATGTAATGATTATGTAAATATTTAAAGTTATTTTAAGTTAAGGCTTAAGTAAAGTTGCTAGATTAATAATTTTTTAAAATTTAAAAAAAAAATGCAGTTATTTTAATTGCGTAGTTAATTAAGTATTCAAAATTGAAGACATTGTTTTAAATGCGCAATATACATACAGGAAGATGAAAAATAAGAAGAATTTCTAATTTTTCCCAAACAGAGAACATTTGGTACTCTATATATCATCGGTATCAAACCTTAATTTAGAGAAATTAAAAAAATTACAAAAAATATAATTATTTTTGTTTACATCAAATTTATGATGCTGTAACAATCATCGATTTAAAAATAATAAATACATCTTTTATTGAATTTTCGATTTCCGAATTGAGGATTTGATGCTATATTTTAATTTCTGATGCTGCATAACTCATCAAGGAAATACGGTTTATATTGCGTAATAATTTTAAAATACATGTTATTTTTTGCATTTTATTTTTAAAAATATGAAATAAAAAATTTTCAAGTTCTATTCGAAACTTAAATCTTTTGAAAAAAAACCATTTTTTCGGTCCCAATAATCACCGAATTAAATAAAAAATTTTCCCAAAAAAATACTGCCCTTTTTAATTTAATTTATTTAAAATTAAATAAATCAATAAATCCAAAATTAAAGTAGCGTTTTAATAGCCACAAGCTGGAGACGTTTTACTCAATATTAAAACTAAAACTAATTTGGTAACTCATTTGAATTTAGATTGATTTGCACATGAATTTAATCTTTGACTTGAGCGCCTATGACGGCACCAACTGAGCTTTCCCTAAAAATAGAATAGTAACAGCAAATATAAGAAAATTTCTATTTGAGCTTAAAATTTCATTTTATTAGGAAAACATTTTTGGACATTTTAAAGTAATATTTTTTATCAGTTTGTGGGATTTTTGTGCTCTGCTTATTTCAATAAGATTCAAGCTTAACTTCTGGAAACCTTTCCATCGATACCATGTAATAACAATTTTCGAAAGTTTTTTTAGAAGACATCTAAACCTTTTCCAATAGAAAATTAAAATAAAAATAAAGTAAATTTAAGAAAAACATTCAAAAATTTAGAATTTACTACTAAGACTTAGCAATCTATTTTTTTTTCAATTTTAAAATTATCTCTAATGGATAAAGTCTAATAAAAAAGGTTCCATTTGATATTTTATCTTCTAATAAAAATTTTAAAAATTCTAAAAACATGATATCGATGGGAAGCTTTCCGTATAGAATTATAGAATTATTAATTCAAGCTTAACTCTAAGAGTACTAGATAAAGGTTTGCTTTAGCATCGCAACAAGTAGGAAAAATGCTTTGTGTTTAAGGTTATTTACTGGTGATTAATTGAATGAAAAATAGAATTATTTAATCAAATTATTTTAATAATTAACTTAGGCTTTAAAAAACTCAAAATAAATAACAAGAAATTTAGGTTATATTTTAGATTATTATTATTATTAAAAAGTAGTAATAAGTGTAAATAATAAGTCAACTAAAAGAGACTGATCTAAATATAAGCCATAGTGGAAATAAATAAAATTTTATTTATTTTTAAAATAAGAGAAAAAATTCTAAAAAAAAATATTAATCAAAAATTTCAAGTCGATTTAAAATTTAAGTTGACTATTTGGATCAATTGTAAATTACGGACATAAATCGAGCATTCAAATTTTTTTGTTATATCTGTCTTTTTTTCAAAAACAATTTCAACTTAATTAACCTTAATTGCTATCTTAACAGTTCTTCACCAACAACAACAACATCAACAAAAACAAGAAAATAAAAATGTATTAAATTTCAATTTTTTATTTTTGTTGACTTTATTAACTTAAGCTTTGACCAAAAAAAAAATAGAAAAGACCCTATACATTTAATCATCACATTTTATTATATTTCAATTTCTTCGAAATCTCTTCGCTATTTATTTATTTATTTGAAATATTCTCATCTAGTCTTTATCGGTCATTAGACTAATCTTTTCGTTTATTTCTTAATCTTACCCCTCGAATTAAAAAATAAAAATTTTTTGAAATATTATTTGTATTTGTTTTAAGCTTTTTACTATTTTTTTTTCATACTTTGTTTTTTATCCTAGGCGTTTAGCAATCTAACCGAACCAATTACGCGTAAATTATGTTCTTGTATGGTATTGGGCATTGTGGATAAGGCTGATACAATTGTTCTTGATAATAACGAAAAGCTGGATTCATGGGCTGTTGTACTTAATGGTCAAGTCGAGTGTATACTACCTGATTCGACTGTTAAAATATACAACGTCGGAGACCAGTAAGTTTTCTTAAAATAAAATGAAGCGGATCTTGTTAAAAATAGAAAAAGTTTTTAGTTCCTTATTTATGTGATAACAAAATTTATAAGAATTCTTTTTTTATGCTTTGAATTTTTTACATCAAATTTTAAATGTGGTTTGGAATTTGAATATTTTTGAAATTCGCCTCTAAAAAAAAATTCAAATTAATGATTTAAATTTGTTACAAATTTAAATTGCATATCTGTATTGATTTAGTTTGATATTTTAATTAAATTGAAGATTAAAATTTTGGAATAAAATTGATTCATAAATTTAAATTTAAATTAAATTTGAATTGTAAAATCAAAGAATAGTGAAATAAGTTTTATTAGTTTGACGACTTATTTCTCAAAAACCTTTTCTGAACACATTCAAAAAACTTAGAAACACACTTCCTTATCAGCACCACTAAAACCTTTTCAGTAAATCAAAAAATCTTTTCTTATTTTGCTTTTCAAAATAAAAAGTCAATTTTTTTATTTTCCTTTATATTAGCTTCAAGGCAGGAGTAAATCAATTTGACAATGAGAAATAATTTTTTGGAATCTAAATTAAAAAACACAAATGCTATTTTTATGTGAATACTATTTTTAATTTTGAGAGTTCAATAATTTCCATGACTTTAAAATAAAAACCTGAATAAGTCAAAATATCACAAAAAGAAAAACTAGTTTTTATTGCCATAAAACACTTACGTTCGACCTGCTAAAAACAGACCTTAAACACTGTTTAAACAAGGGTTCTATGACAGGCAGATACAATTAAATTCTCATTTAATAAACTAAGCTTGTAATCAAAAATTCCTTAATTATGTAAAATGTTGATAATTTCAGTTCACATCATAACCTTGATCCGCTGAAAATTTTTATTCAAAACTAAATTTAATATTTTAAAGCTTTGGTACTGCACCAGTATTAGACTCGGTTTACCACGAAGGTGTAATGCGAACAAAATGTGACGATTGTCAATTTGTTTTAGTCAAACAAAATGACTATTACGAAATTTTAAGTAAAAGTAAAGAGAATACAAAATCCTATTATGAAAATAATAAACTTGTTATGATATCGGAATTTCGGCCATTGAATAATTCAACAGAAAAAACAGGCGAAATTCTTCTGAGAGCGACCCCGGACAAATTAATCGAGCGTCTCATAATTGACGAATCTTACTCTTTAATTGATCCAACATACATACAAGATTTCCTCTTAACTTATCGAGTTTTTATCAAAAATCCAACTTATATATCACAAAAACTTCAAGAATACTTTCAAACATCAAATCAATCATCATCACCGAATATTTTAGTCAAAAAAAAAGTCTATAGAATAATTTTAGAATGGATAACTAATCATTTTAACGATTTTGAAAAAAATCGTGATCTTTACGAATTTATTGATAAATTTCAAGAGTTATTAACAAAGGAAAAAATGCATGAACAATTTAGGGTATTAACAATAGCCATATCGACTAAATCGAAGCCTAGAATAGTGACTTTGCCGCGATCGAGACGTGATGAGAATCTTTCCTTTTCGATTCAAGGTGGTTGGGAAAAAGGCTATGGAATTTTTGTGTCTAAAGTCGATAAAGATTCAAAAGCATATGAATTAGGTATTAGAAAAGGTGATCAAATTTTAGAAGTTAATTCATACTCTTTTCAACATTTAACTTTAGTAAACGCTCTCGAAACTCTTAGATCATTTACTCATGCTAGTATCAAATTAAAATATAATCCAATAGGTTTTAATGAAATGCTTTTACATCCGGAAAAATCACCTCATAGGAACAAAAAAAACTTTTCGAATAATTCTTATTTAATCGAATTTATTCAACGAGAAAATTTAGGCAATAGTGAATCGACACCTAATAATGAAGTAGTTAAAAAATCTATTGGTTCAATACCACCATTACCACCGAGTAATTTAACACCTAGAAATAAATCAAAAGATAGATCTCATTTCAAAATGATTAATCATAAAGAAACTGGTGGTCAATCAAATCAAATAAAAAAATTTTTTGGAAGATTAAATAGAAAAACAAATTCGAAGGATTTGGAGTCACTAAGTCAAACGGATTCGTCCGCACCGTCACTTAAGTCTATTACACGTTCACCCTCACCGTCGTTATCCACTTTTCACTCGAGCACAACTTGTTCTAGTCTAACTGGTTCAGTTAATGGATTAAATAAAGGTGTAATGGCCACATCGGATTATTCATCTGGTCTTAGTAGAAATAATAGTACTAATAATGTAAATCATGATTCAAATCAAATAGATTTAAGTCTAGCTAAAATGAATTTACAAGAACAGTATTTAAGTGAACATGTCCTTAAAATTTATAAAAATGATCAAAATTTTAAGTATTTAGTCGTGCATAAGGAGACAAGTACCAAAGAAGTTGTTATGCTTGCGCTAAACGAGTTCAATATTATTGATGAAATTGGCAGCAAGTAAGAAAATTTTAAAATTATAAATTTTTTTCCACCTATCGCCAAGTATGACAAATGTTCTCTAACAACTCTCAGTTGAAAAAAAAAATTTTAAAACTTTTTATTGTTGCGAGATTTTAAAGGAGCCCTTAATATTTTGCTTATTTGACCTATTTGCAATCCTTTTACATGTAATTTGAGGTCTATCAGAGGTTTATTAGAGGCTATAAGAGACTATTTGAAGTTTTATTGATTCTAAAATGGGATACCCCTGATAATTTGCCTATTTGATCTATTTGCAATCCTTTTACATGTATTGAGTCTTTTAAATTTTGAAGAATTTTAAATTTTTGCTGATCTCTTAGGTCACTACCCCGTTTTTGTGACCTGGCCGTTTCTATTACCTCCTCATTTCTGTGACCTGTGGGGTGTATGTTTCTTTTTATTAAATTTTTTATATCAAAGAATTTTTCAGGGTTGTTGAACCGGGGTCGACGGCCAATCCAAATAACATATAAAAAGATTCGAAATAGATCAAATATGCAAATTATCAGGAGGTCCTCCTTTATTATTCCATTAGATATCAAATAGTCTCTAATTGACTCCAATAAACCTCTGATAGACCTCAAAATACATGGAAAAGGATTGCAAATAGGTCAAATAGGCAAATTATCAGGGGTCTCTAATAGTCCCTTTTAGAAACTATTAGACTTCAAAAAGTCTTAAATAGACCATCTTCCATTTGTTCAATAAAAAAAAAAACTCAAGTCAAAAAATTCCGTTGAATCCCAGTTGGGATTTAGTGCCTGTCGTTGACGATACCTTGATTTGTACCTAGTGATTTTACTAATAAATGAAATCATAGACCTTTAAGCTTCAAAAAAGTGGGTAGTCCAACTTGGATGTTGTACCCGATCTACTATCAAGGGATTACGCTAAAGTTAAAGATATCCGATTTAACTTTCACAAAAAAATTAAAAATTATAAACATCAAAAATTATATCGAACAGTTTTAAAAAGTCCTTCTAGTTTTAAGAGAAAATATTTGAGGAGGAAATTCAATTCTGAAGCCCGAGATCTGTCTTTTTCATTTTTTAATCTCATGAATATTTTAAAAAAGAAAAAAATTTGGGACTTGTTAAAAATGTCACTCAATGGTCACCAACTTAACATTAAATTTTTATATATTTAAAAATATCAGCAATTGTAATAAAAATAAAAATTAAGTTGGTGACCATTGCGTTACATTTAGAACCATAAAAATATGTCGACTCAAAATCCCCATGTAAAAAAATTTTCTTATCTCACATAAAATTTTTCTTTAGTGCTCAATCTAATTAGTTTTTATTTTAAAGTGCATATTCATTGTGTGAAGTAAGTGTTGATCAAGATCGTTTGATAAAACAAAAACGTTTGCCAGATCAAATGAACAACCTAGCCGAAAAATTGCCTCTAAATGCTCGTTATTACTTGAAATCAAATACTTCGCCCGAACAATTTTTAAGCGATTCAGCATCTGTTGAAGAGCTAATCAAAGACTCGAATATAACATTTTTACAACTTGAACCGCTAGAAGTAGCTGCTCAATTAACTCTCCGAGATTATTGTATATTCAAATCAATTGAATCGAGTGAATATATCGAAAATTTGTTTCATAAAGATATGCCGGCACGTTTCGATAATCTCGAGAAATTCGCCGATTTGTCCAACGATGAACTTTATTGGGTTATAAATGAGATTTTAAATGAACCTAACATTGTGAAGCGAGCTAAGATAATTAAAAATTTCATCATAATTGCCTATGCATGTAAACAATGTAAAAATTACAATTCATTATTTGCCATATTAAGTGGTTTGGATAATTCGTCTGTTACTCGTTTAAAAGATACTTGGGAAAAAGTGTCTAATCGATATAAAAAAGTCTTATCCGAATTAAAATCAATAATGGATCCATCACTTAATATGAGCAAATATCGAAATATGTTAAAAAATGAAACCATACAACCCCCTATAGTAATTATTTTTTTTCTCATTTATCTTAAAGCTAAAAATTACTAGTTATTTTTTTTTTAAGATTCCTTTTTTTCCAATATGTCAGAAAGATTTGTACTTTACAAATGAGTCGAGTAATACTGTCGAAGACGATTTAATTAACTTTGAAAAATTGAGAAAAATATCCAAGACAGTAAGGTCTATTGTACAAATGACTTGTTCGCCATTTGATTTAACGTCTATGAAAGATGTACCTACAAGTCAGAGTGTAATTTTTAGCATGTTTGGTTGTGATTCATCATCTTTTTTGGAGTTTAGAAACATGGGTGTTACTTCACATCAATTAGCTGCTAAAATAATAAAAGCTGATCATGTTAAAAAGCTTTACGAAGAGGTATTAATTTTTTTTTTTAATTTTCAAGAATAAACTTTTTTTTTATTATTTTTTTTAAGTCGGTTATGGTTAGAAAAGTGCGTCATTATTTGAGTAAAAGCAATAAAGACACTGAAAAAAGTGACATTCGGTTGCGATTAATTTCATCTACTTTAGAAAACTCAACTTCAGGACACACTCTTAAAAGAAGACAATCACCTAATAGCTCACTTGGTGGAAGTCTCAGTAGTATAAACGCCCTAAACAACAGTAATAATTTGCATAATATATCAAGTGGTTCAATGATGAGTGCAGGAAATGCCGTTGCTGGTGTAACCGCTGGAAACGGAACTTTAAGCTCGCAAAAAAATTCTCTTTTCGGTAAGTATTTTTGAAACTAAACAAATAAAATTTATGTCAAATTCTTGATCAATATTACTTCAAATAAAAATTTTTTCAAGGCAAAAAAACTCGTTTTAGAATTCAATCATTATTAAGTTCGTCTAGTTCTTCATCATTTGAACATTAAAGGTTAAGGGCTAATTTTTAAATGATGTGATTTTATGTAATCAATTTTTAAATGAGAATGAACTTTAGCTTTGATTTAAAATTTTTTTCAGAGTGATTTTTTATAAAAAGCATGAGCTCAAAAATCTTTTTTTAAACGAATATATTTAATTTTATTTTATATTTTTTAGGTGCTCATTCACCAGAAGCGATGAAAAAACTTCTCGCATTATCTGAGACCAAAGTAAAAACAGTTAAAAATTCATCTTCATCTTCATCGGTCCCTCTATCTCACATTAGCCATTCACGTCATTTATTAAACACCTCATCATCCAGTGTAATTAATTCCAATTTATCAAATAATGCTTTAGGATCACTTTCACCGCCTATTCCTCTTTCACCCAAAACAAAGCTACGATCTATAAGTAGTTCTCAACCGCTAAATAAAATCCCAAACACAATTCCATTATCAAATGAGAGCTCAAGTGTTTCGACCATAAAATTAAATGGCAAATACTCAAATGAAACAAGTAAAGCTACAGTAATTAATGGTACAGCAATTATAAAATCAACTGGTATGCAACATAACGATGCTGACTCTGGCCGAGCTAGTATGGCATCGAATGTTGATCAAGATCAGTGTTCACCCACGTTTCAACAACGCTCTTTTATGCTTAATAAATGTAAGAATTAAAAGAAAAATTTTTTTTTTATTAAATTTAAATCTTAAAATTTTTGTTTAGATTTAGCAAATGATCAAAATTTAAAAAGTAAATTACCAAGCAAAAATTCAGAGATGCATTTGAATATAGGAAAATTCACTACAAGTAAAAACTCACAGCTTAACTTGGAAGAAGAAGATCAAGTGTCTGCAGTGTAATTGAACAACACGATATAAAAACGGGTTTTTAGTGTAACTAATTTAATTTCACAATGGTAAAACCAGTGATTTTTCAATCCACAACTCAATCAAACGGAATATTTTAGACTATTTTTTTAATTATAATTTTCTAATTTTGTATGCTCCTAAAACAAAAACCAGCTTTTTATTCTTTTTTCTTCTTATTTTATGAGGCTAATATGAAATTGTAAATTTTTCCTTTCTTTTTTTTTTGTCCAATTTTATGAAATTATAAGATTGAAACACTAATGATAAGTTTCGCACTCTATTTAATATATTTTTTAAATGTAAATTTTGTATTATTTTGTTGATTTAGCCTATTGACCGAATGATTCCGAATGGTTGGTGACACATATTTTTTTTCTTCGTAATTTCGATGATCCGTGTCCTTTTATATTTAAGTTCTTGGAATTTTTTTGTTGAGACTGATCACTTATATAATATTAAAAAAAAAAGAAATTGTCCCTTAAACTATTTATTTAAATATAAAAAAGTACCTTGATTTTTAATTATTTTTTTCTGTTGATTCCTTATTTTTATGACTCTCTATAGTATGTATGGCTAAAACAAGATAAAATTTCTAATGTAATTATTTTTTTATCGCTTCTTTAATTTTTTTTTTTTGTAAAAAAATTTTTAACTTTTTATATTCTATTGAACAAAACACACATAAAAAAACTGAAACGATAAATAAAATTTAAAAATATAAAATCTTAATTTTTTCAAAAATACCTAACAATTACCTAACAAAAATACCTAATAAATAAAACTTCTTCAGTTTTAATTTTGTACAGCACTTGCTTTGAAATAAAGGCGTGAGCGTGAGCGTACCGTTACCGTTACCATGAGTGAAGCGTGAGTGTTACTGTTACCGTGAGTGTGAGCGTTACCTTTTAATTGATTTTAACTTTTCTAACGATTGAATCAAAATTCTTTTCACAATTTCGGCGAAAAAAATTAAGAATGTTTTTTCACTAATAAACTTCTTTCTAAAGGTTCTTTTATTTTTGAATTTTTTGAGATTAAATAATATAGCCTTGCTAGTACCGGTCCGTGTTTTTCTAAAAAATGACTGTCCGTGTTTTAAAAACACAAAAATTTTTTAGCTTAGCCAAACTAAATCTCGAAAAATTCAAAAATAAATTTTTGTGTTTCTAAAACACGGACAGTCATTTTTTAGAAAAACACGGACCGGTTTACGGTATTTAAAGACTAAACTAATTTTAAAATTTTTCAAAAACTAATTTTAATGGCTTTGAGAGATTTTTGTTGTCGAAAAAAAAGAAAACTGTAAAAAAAATGAAATTGATACAGCTGATTAAAAATAAGAAAAATTTTGAACTCATAGAAATTAGAGATTATTCTTTTTAACAAAACACTTAAATGTGGAAATTCGAATGTTCCTAATTCACTTTCGCAGGTTAGTACCGTATTTCCTCAAATACAAGCAAGAGCGGTCAACAAAGGATTTCTTCTATTTGATTTTTTTTATCTAATTAAAGTGCCTAAAATAAAAGAAATTTTTTCAGTTTTTTTTCTTTTATTCGAAACAGAAAATTTCGTTTTCTCAGAATATATTTAGCTAGCATTTTTCAATTATTTTTCTTTTATTGAAGATAGTAAAAATAATTAAAAATGTCTCAAATAAAATGAAATTTTTAACTCAAATAGTAGCAACTTTCTTCTATTTGTGGTTACGTTTATTTGAGGAAATACGGTAAAACTCCAAATTTTAGAATGCTCTCTATGGGGTTTAAGCATGGTTCTTGGTTCTTAAGAAAAAATAATAATTCTGATCTCAAACTATTGCAGACCGAATCAGCTTTTTTTTATTAGTTTAGAAAAATTATTTTATCTGAATATTTTCATAAACATTTCAAAAAACCAATTTAATTTATGGATATAAAAAAAAATATCGTAAACATTCACAAAAACATTTAAACTTACGTCGAAAACAAAAAAAACAAGAAAATTTCATTAGATACAAGATATAAACTATTTTAATTTATTTTACATTTAAAAAAAAAGGTGTCATATGTTTGTATAACAATAAGTTAAATAGAAAAAAAACTTTTTAAATCTAATTCGGCTTTCCATAGTAATATTCATAGATTGTATCCTCTATTAGAATATTTTTAATTTTACTCTTTGGCAAAAGCATAAATCTACATCCATCATCAACATAACTACGTCGTTCAGCTTTTGGTTGATAAACTTCCAACGTATAATAATCGCTAAATTTACCTTTGATATAATTACCCGAGTCAAATAAATCTCTGAGTGCTTTTTCTTCTTTTTTGGCATAAGTTTTAATCTCTTCAATACTTTTTTCCTTTATTATACCCAGTTTTCTAGCTTCTTTATTAAAATTAGCCTCTAATTCGCACATAAATAGCTTTTTCTGTTCATGATTGATAGTTTTATTTTGATTTAATAACTCTAAACTGCGTGAATAACCGCCTTTTAAATTATCGAAATTCCTATCATGTTGACTTATGTATAATTGAATTTCTTTTCTTTTTCTTAGCTCTAAATTATCAAGTTTTTGATTGAGAGCATCTTGATCGATTTTCTTTTTTTCTTCATCACTAATACTTGACTCAGTGATCTTTTCATCAAAGAATATTTTTGGTTTAAATTTTCTTGGTTGATTTACTCTATTATCTCCATAAACCCTAAATTTATAATTTGACATACTCATATTTAATTTTGGATCAGTTGATTTCTTTATTCGCCATCTCTCTAAAACTTCTTTTTCATCTTCACTTGATTTTCTATATTTTTTACCAAAAGCTATTTGTCTATCCATTGAATATATTTGTACAATATCATCACTTGAAGTACTTGTGTCATTATCAAATGAAATTTCACTTGTGACTTTTTCAGAAAGATTGCTATCGTCTAAAACAATAGTATCATCTTTATCTATGCTTATTTGATTTACTAAATTTTTATTTTCATTTTTTGTACAAATATTAATTTTTGAGGATTCCATTTCTTTTGGTATATTTTTCTCTTCATCGGATAATTCAATAATTTCAATTGAGCCAGGCGAATTCGAAGAATTTTGCTCAAAAACAGTCTCATCCATGGAGTTATTTACAAAATTATCTTGACCAATTATTTCAGATTTTTCATGTTCTGAGTTTTTTGGAGAGTTTTCATTTTCATGATGTAATGAACTTAAAGGCGAATTATGATGATCACTTTGGCTTTGATATTCTTTTATAACTTCAGATTCCTGAGTGTCATGGTCAGTTTTAAAGTTTTTTATAGGACTTTCATTACTAACATTTTCAGCATTTGTTTTTTCGTTTTCTAAATTAGATTCTTCGTTGTCCGTATCTAATATTTTTAATGAAATTACTATTTCGGGCGAGTCGATACCATTTGTAAAATCAAGCATTGCATCATTGTTTAATTGATTTATACTTGAATTTTTCCTATCAATATCTGGTACATCTTTCAATTGAATTTCAGCTGATTTCACCAAATCAGATTTAATATTTGATTTAGTAACATCATCGTCATGATAATCGATCTTTTGAAAAATGGTATAAATTCTAAATTTAGTTTTTTATAGTTCAGAATTTTTTAAATTTTATAATTTAAATGAAAGGCAATAGAAAGTTGAAAATTAACCTTTCATTATTCATAAAAATAGATTTTTAAAGCTGCATAATACCTTTTTTATAGGAAAATATTAAGGCAAAAAATTACTTCAATTTTTCCGAAAAACGGAGTATTTCAAAGATTTGAGATAAAGTTGAATTATTTCTATAATTTTTTGAAAATTAACAGTTTAATAACAAATAATAAGAATGAACAAAACTAAACTAAAAAACTTGAATAAAAGCTTCAAAACAAAAATAACTAATGGGAATCTATTTTTTCTGAGAAAAAAAATAATGAAAAAATTAAAAATTTTTAGGTAAAAACCGTGTGCTAAGACTCATCATAAGATCCTTTTTATTTTTTTCCAAAATTTTTAATTATCATGGATTTACTAGGTAACACCTTTTCCAAGGATTCTTCCAAAGATTGAAGCCGGGCTTAAGTAAGCTTTATGCCTATCGGTTAAAATATTAAATTTTATAAGTACTCTTTTATTAGGAGCTCAAATTTTTAAAAATGGTCTTCAATAATAATTTTTGAAATTTAAATTTTAAGATTGTCTTAAAATGTTTGTAGACTTAAGTAGTATTGAGGACTATTCTACTAAAATTTGAATTTAAAAAAAAATGAAATATCGATCGGTCGAAAGTGAAATACAATTGATGAAAATCTTTGTTCAAGTATTCTTAAAATCTTATCTTTAAAGTTTGATCCTAAAGTAAATTTTGTTCTAAGTCAACTTACTATAAGTATTTCAGAGTATTCCAGAGTTTTGCAGTCGATGGTTCTGTGATTTTGAAAATGTGTCTTTCGCCCGAATCTAAATAAAGTATACTGACAATTAAAAGCGATTGAAAAAAAACACTAAAAAAGTTTTTATATTACTTTGATTTTTTATCGGTTTTTTCAGAGCCCAATAAGATTGAACCATTTAATAGTACATACCAACTCGTAATTAAATCTCCTGATCTTGTGATAAAATTAATTTAGTAATTGATTACAATTTTAAAAATTGCTTAATAAAATACTTGAATAAAAACGCATCTTTTTCGTAAGTTTTATATTTAATAAATTTGCTTATGCATTTAATTGTTGAATCCCTGAAAGTTGATAATGTTTCCAATTTTTTTAAATTTTCGTTTATTATATCACATTCCTTAGAATTTTTATTGATATTGATATTTTTTATTGATATCTTTTAATCAAAAAATAATTAAAAAATTAGCTTACTATATGAGATCGCTGTTCAGGCAGCTTCTTAAGGCTCTCTAAAAACGAAGAATCTAATTTTGAATTCATTTCAATTAAAAAAAAATATTCTAATTTTTTTTTACTTAATAAAATTATCAAAATTTTAAGATGACTAAAATTTTAGTCTTGTTTATTTAAAAGAAAAATTTTTGATTTTTATATATGTCCTGCTTTAAGTTATTTAAACTGTAAATTTAAAAGCTCAAGTATTTAAAGATTAGTACCGAAAACAGAATTAATCACGAACTAGAACTAAAATATCCGAGGAAGGTCTATGAGGCGATTATAGAAAGTAATGGTTTTGAAAAATTTGAGAATATACATGACAGGTTAAGAGAGCTGTCCAGATGCCTTGGGATAGAAAACCCATTAGCAATTCAGCCTATTATGGAGCATAATAAGATTGAAAAGAACAAGATGAAAATCGAAGTAGATAATTACTATGATTATATGAAACTAATAGGGCCATGGCCTGTTAATTCATTCAATACTGGAGTAATGGCACGACCAACGCCACCTAAATTAGTTGTCAATATTATAAATGTAGATAAAGCTATAGTAATAGATAGAGACGATAAGAAAATAAAAGAAATGGAGGATATCTATGGACTGATAAATGTCGAGAGAATCACAACTAAAGAAAATGAACCAACAAATAAACTGAAAGCCAATGTGAGATCAATAAATGACTTTATAAAATGTATAAAGCAAGGTATTTATATTAGTTTAACGTCTAAAAAACATAAAGTTACACCGAGCATTATTCACAGCAAAGTTTGCAATAACTGTGGTTCAATAAATCATAAGATCTGTAAAATGAACAAAAGATGCCTAAGGTGTGGTGATTATGACCATGATCGAGAAAGCTGCAAAAAATGGCCAAAATGCATCAATTGTGGAGGTAAACACAGCTGTAATAGTAATGATTGTGAAAAATTAAACGAAAAAACGTTATTGATTAATGCCTATGCGATTAGTATACTAGAAGGTGAGGGCATAATTGAGAACAAAAATAGAGTGTTAAGAACCAACCTTTCCAATTCTAATAACGATGAAGTAGTAGCAACCATAAATGATAACAATTTAGATGAAATAGTAAAGCATATTCTGCAGAGAGAACTAGACACTGAGAGAACAAGAGTGATCGAACTAGAAAACAAAATGAATAAATACATCACAGAATCTGAAACAAAATTCGTTAATCTAGACAGTGCAGTTTCAAAGTTAGGTGATCATGTGATTGACTTAGATGCTAAAGTAACGGACATAGATTCTATAATCAAGAGTGTAGATACAAAAATTTGAAATATTGAAAAGAAAGCGATCTTACTAGAAAATAAAATTACAGAGATAGATGGTAAAGTGACAAGTGTAGAAGAAAAGACGAAAAAACTTGAAATAAAAATTGGTGACCTTTTGAAAAAAGCCGATTCAAATCACTCGGAAGCACTGAAAAAACAAGACGAAAATTTTCAAGGACTAAAGGCTTTGATTCAGAATTTGAGCTCAAACATGACTCAAAGCACAACTTACTAACAACCAACTTTGACCCACTCTCTTGTTAATGCAGTTAACCAACATACAATTGAACCAGAGCAACTACGAATTACAACTTTAAATATAAATGGTATTGAAAACAATCAAATTTACCTAAATAAATTAATTATGTCAAATTCAATTGTATGTTTACAAGATCAAATCAAACAAAAATAGATAACTGCATTTATACCTTAAATAAAAAAATATTCAGCAGATCAGCCAAAAAAGATTCTGATCAAGGAAGACCATCTGGCGGAATTGCTTTCATAGTGGACAAAGAATTAAAATGTACTTTTATAGACCTAGACGAAAGGGTTAATGTGTTGATAGTTGGAAATTTAGCGATCATAAATGTATACTTAACTTACTTTGACGCTTCAGATCGAAATAAATTTGAATACACAAGTCAAATAGAACTATTATCACAAACAGTTCAAAGCCAATTTAATAAAGGTAATGAAATTGTTATACTAGGGGATTTTAACACTGACCCTATGAAGGAAAATTTCAATACAATTGAACTTATAAAATTCATGAGAAAATATTCTTTTTTCATGGTCGATATATATTCTCCTCAAAAAGTAGATTACACATATAAACAAAATAAAACAGGATTTAAAAGCTGGATTGATCATATACTGGTTAGAAAAAATAATAAATGCTTCGAGAACTGTTCTATACTTGTTGATCATGAAAATAGTAGTGACCATTTTCCTATTAAAATTGAGGCTCATTTAGTCAACACACAGAAAAAAAACACGGACTTAAAAGAAGTAAGCCCAAATCTAAAAATTAAAAGACGCAACCTCGATTGGTCAAATTTAAATACACTGCTAGCATATCAAGAAAGAGTCAAAAAGGGTATTAATAAATTACAATCACTCAAGGAAGAAATTGAACTTGAAAGCGATCGATCAAGATTAAAAGTTATGCTCACCAAATTCCTGAATGAAATTTCTTCCACCATGATAAATTCAGTTGAGAAGACAGATAATGAATTGGCCTGCCATAAACGAAAAAAGAAGAAAAAAATTGGTGATTTAAAATTTAAATCCTGGTGGAACAAGGATATTCAATATCTTTTCAATAATGCATTAGTAGCTTACATTAAATATAGGGATTCCGGTTTCTCACAGACGCTCAGAAGCGATTATGTTACCGCTAGAAAGATATTCAGAGTGCAAAAAAGATTGAACATAAAAATAAAAAGTGACAAAAAATTCAAACTTATCAATATGCTTTTTAAGATGAATAAATCTCAATTCTGGTCAAAAGTAAAACAACTCCAGAGAAATCACAAGCCAGTCAGCATAGAAATGAACGAATTAAGAGAGGAATATTTTAATCTTTTTAACAACAAAAACGAAATAGAAAATCCATGCATGCAGAAGATTGAAAACAACATTAATGATTATATTGTAGGTCATGAGAATGAAATTTTTAAACATAAGGTTGATATAAAGACTCTAAAAACAATAATGGCATGCCTACCGAACGGAAAAAGTCCGGGTTTAAATGATGTGACATATGAAATGATAAAAAATAGTGATAACGATACCCTCACGATCTTTCTTAAACTAATATTTGAAAAAATGATCAATTTCCAAGTTGTACCATATCTTTTCAATGTATCTATAAATAAACCAATAATCAAAGACCTAAAAAAAGCTAATAATGACATAAATAACCTAAGGCCAGTGTCTATCTCAGATTGCTATGCAAATATTTACGAATCTGTCTTACTACATGATTTAGAGTCAGTACATAAAAATAACAAGAAGCAATTCGGGTTTAAATCTAACTCTTCGTGTAATCACGCAATTTTCACACTTAAACAATCGATAGTCAAATCGATTTGGGAAAAAAAACGTCTATATATAGCAGCAATCGATGCGTCAAAAGCATTTGACAAAGTCAACCGAAAAATACTATGTAGCAAACTTATTGAAAAGAAAATTCCAGTACCTATAATAAGCTCATTAATGAATTATTACGACTGTTCTAACATGTTAATATCAAATAATGGAGAATATTCAACTTTGTTTAAAACTTCAATAGGTGTGAGGCAAGGCGGAGTTGTCTCACCAAAACTCTTCTCAATATATATTGAGTATCTTATAAATGACATTGAAAATCTTGAACATGGAGTTGACTTTGGTGGAATTAAAGTCGACATCATAGCCTATGCTGATGATATTCTCCTCCTTAGTCAAACCAAATCTGGATTGAGAGACCAGCTATGTAAGGTAAGTGAGTATGGAATTAGTAATGAGATTAAGTTTAACCCCAACAAGTCGGTTTTTATGGTGGTAAACAAAAATGCACAAATCTCAGTGGATGATAAACGGAAAGATATATGGCAAGGTGATTTAGAACTGAGTGGTAATAATATCAGTAGAGTAGCAAGTATGAAATACTTACTTAGGAGTCGAAATCAATGAGAAAAACAACAACATTGACCACCTCGTAGCTAGAAAGAAGAAAGCTTTAGCTGCTATGTTTAAATTGAAAGCCGATGGTGTCTTAAATTGTCAAATGCATCCAAATATGAGGGCTCAACTTTATAAAATATACATAAGGCCAATACTATGGTATGGGATAGAGTCGTTCACCCTGAAAACCTCTGACAACTTGGTCCTTAAAAGATTTGCAGGCAATATTGTAAAAAAAATAATTGGAATCTCAAACAAATGCAAAACTACCGAATTATTTGAAGCCCTATATCTAGACACGACAAGAGAAAGACTTGCCAAATCAAAAGTCGACTTCTACTTTCGGTTGATTGGAAATGATTTACATGGATAAATCAAATAATCCAAATGACTTCATTAATGATATTTACGAAAGAATCGACATCTTATCGATGGCCGATAATATTAGCACATTAGACGCTTGCCAATCACATAGACACCTTAGTAATATCATTAAAACCAACAAGAACACCAAGGTGAATGAAAAAGTCGCTAAGTTGCGGAAAGCTTTCGATATAAAAAATGAGTGTGAAAGAAACAAAGCTATTACGAGCGTCATCAATTTTGAGAAAAGTTAATTAAAACATGGTCCACACGACAGACCATGATTTAATTAACCCAACATCTTCAAGGTTT
This sequence comes from Brachionus calyciflorus, assembly GCA_002922825.1. Lineage (NCBI taxonomy): Eukaryota > Metazoa > Rotifera > Eurotatoria > Ploima > Brachionidae > Brachionus > Brachionus calyciflorus. The sequence goes on from NTPY01000384.1 coordinate 1,277,217, forward strand.
TGTTTTATGTTTAAATCATGTGTATGAATTGTAAATTTGTAGATATCTATGGACTTATAAATATTTATATTTTTTATATTTTGACTTTTTTATTTTTTGTAAATACTTATTTTATTCTTATGTTTAGACTATTTTTTATTTTTCAGTACACTTTATTTAAGGGTGTACTGAGAGAGGTGGCCCATAGATGGCCTTAGCGCGAGAGCTAATAAATAAATAAATAAAATAAATTAAAGATAAATGTATTTAAAAAAATTGCGCAATTGTCAGTTATTATTACAGTTAATTTTCCCAAGTAATTTATTTTAGAATAATTCAAATTCTTCAAATCCTGAAAGTTTCAAGCTTGCAAGTATAAAACATCTTTTTCAAAGAAACTTTTAGAAGCTTAAAAATATTATTGCCTAAATTTTTAAAATATTAATTAGAACTCTTGAACCACGACCCTTGAAAAAACTATTTTTCTGAAAACAACACCTGGGTGTTTTTCATGTATGATGAACTTTTTATCAAAAAATAACTTTGATAAAAGGTAGAGGAGGTCAAAATTATATATTGTAAAAGTCTCATGTTAGGGTTAAGTTTTAGGGCTTGAGGAGAACTCATCGAGATCGATTTTCCATAGGGGTTTTATGGGGGATGTCTTGGGCGAGTTTAAGAAAATATTAAAAATTTATATAAAAACGCCTTCTAATGTATAAAATAAATATATCATTTTGTAACTCTTGACCTCTTCTACCTTATCCTGAAAGTTAGTTTTTGATAAAAGGTTCATTATCCATGAAAAACAACCAGATGTTGTTTTCAGAAAAATTGATGGGTCTTGTTTTTTCAAGGGCCTCGATTAAATTTTTTTTTAATACATTTTAAATGTTTCTTTTCTTTAAAAACATGTTAAAAAAAATCTATTTAAATATCCGGCAACAAAAAAGCTGGTCAAGAAGACTCAAAATTTACTCTGAAAAAAGTTGCCTATTTAAATGCTTTTGAATTAAATGAGTAAGTTGGAATTATCTCTTCCAATTTGTACCGTAAATTCTCGCAATTTGTACCGGTACTAAAGCGAATTTTTTCCTTTAGCCCCATGGGGCAAATTCGTTTTAGTATACAATTTTTTGATTGGATTTATACCGGTACTAATTCGAAATTATACCGGTCTAATTACGAATATACCCCGGTCTTAAAGCGAATATAAAATAAGTTTTTAAAATTATAAAAGTAAAAATTAAGTATAAGTAGTATTAACTCAAAAAAAATTAATTTTGAATACCAAAGGTACTTGGGAAACTAAATATTTCAAGCGATTCGCCAATTTTTTTAAGAAAGTAAATTTTTTTTTTAATTAATTTACTTAAAAAAAAGTTTGGTAAAGTTTAATTTACTATTTCCTAGTAAAGTAAAGTAAATGTGCACCCCTAACCTATACTCTAGTTAACTTTTTTTTAGAGATAGCCGAAAGCTAAATTAGCTAGCCATGATTTGGCGTAAGGCTGCACGTTTATTTTACTTTACTAGGAAATAGTAAATTAAACTTTACCAAATTCTCTTTTTCAAGTAAATTAGGTAAAGTGAAGATATAGATGATGTTTTCCACCATAAAACTCACAACAACTTTATTTAAATGAGCTTGTATTCAATTCATGTTAATTTAAATACTGCACTACTATCAAAAAATTATTTTTCAAATGACCTGCTAAAATTTTTTACCTTGAAAAATAGTAAATTTTTTTGGTTGTAACGAATATAATTAAAAGCAAAACTTTTAAATTCATTCTAGTTACAAAAAGTCAGAAAAACTAAAATTACATTTTTATGAATTATCAATTCTATATAAAACTTTCTATATTTTTTGTGAAATTATAAGCTTTTTAAAAATAAAAAAAAATAAAAATTTACAGTAATTTTTCAAAAATAATTTCTAATGAATTTTCATAAAATTTTAACTGATAATAGCCTAAGTTATTTCGGAAATTTTTCATTTAGTGTATTCACAAAATGTCCCTCATTTTTATGTGTTTTCTTGTTTAAGTATAAACGCAAGTATAGTACGCTACTGTAGAGTACGCTGATACGCTACTGTACGGTACGCTTCGGCTACGACATAAAATTAATAGCAGTTCAGTTTTAATTAAAAGCCCAGGGTCTATATCTTAGTCTTTATTATCTTGTTCATTTTATGCGATGGGCTTATATCGTCTCCAGGGGGGAGATAATGCGGCTCTATATCATTACATAGAAAAATTATCAATGTAAATTTTCTATGTAAAATTTTTCAATGTAATGATATGGCCCCGGTGATGCTTATAGGCTAATATTCATGTTTAGTCCTGGACTAGTTTGTCAGGTTTTACGGTAATCGATAACCAAATATAAAAAAAAATAAAAAATTCATTTTATTTTACATGTTAAATTTAGTTTTTCAACAAATAAAATCCTTAATTTTTACTTTTATAATTTTAAAAACTTATTTTATATTCGCTTTAAGACCGGGGTATATTCGGAATTAGACCGGTATAATTTCGAATTAGTACCAGTATAAATCCAATCAAAAAATTGTATACTAAAACGAATTTGCCCTATGGGGCTAAAGCGAATTTTCGCTTTAGTCCCTGGGACAAATTGCGAGAATTTACGGTATTTTTTCTAATTGATAATTTAGTTATCTGAGATAGGTACGGTAGCGCTCCTTTTAGTATACGATACTGTTGGTTTTGGCTGGGAAAAAATTCGCTAAAACGGCTAAAGCTAAAAATTAAATTAAGTTTAGAAAAAAATGTGATTATTGAGAATAAAAAATTATTCCAAAATAAAGGCATCAATTTTAATTAAATCGTTTGAACAAAAACAAAAAAAATGTCAAAAAATGGCTCGTTATGGTTTTGAAAAAAAAATGTGGAAAAAAAGCAAATATATATTTTTTACAATTTTTCAAGAAAAAAATTAATTTAATTTCTATATTTTTTGTTTCGTTTCTCCCTAAACAATTGTTCTTCTTTTATTTTATTTGCAACAAGTTCCTTAAAAAAAGAAAGTTTGTAGAAAAATTTCTTGTTTTTTATGCTTCAATTCTTACTTTAGCAAATGAAATACGCTCATTCGAACCAGTAATTCGGATAACTCGAAATGTTTGATCAGTTGAATTTTCAGCTATATCTGATAATGTTTCAATTGATGGACTTGGCGAGAACTTATTTCTCTTATCATCAACCACTATTATTCTACAATTTGAAGAGGAGCTTATTTCTCGAATAGTCTGACCTCCTTTGCCAATAATCCTACCACAAGCATATTGAGGTACGTAGAAATCCTGAGTGATTGAAATAGGATTGTCAAGGATGAATTTTTTTATTTCAAATTCAGCACGTTGAACATTAATGTTCGAACCACGGATAACTAAAATCCTCTCTGGTTCTTTCTGATTAACTTCATTATTTTCTTGATTAGATTCTTGTCCATTTTGTTCTGTTAAGTTTTGGTTTAATCTGTCTTTAAAATTCATTCTGGTCTTGGTTTTTTGTTGAAGCTTTAAAAAAATATATTTCTTAAGTTTACAGATTAATTATATAAAAAGTTTAAATTAAAAAATAATAACTTCTTTGATATTTTGTCCTTGTTGTCCTATTAAACTGCGAACACAATCAATTGGGACTTTAACTTCAATTATAGTTTGTCTACCTTGAATAACAGTATCATCGTCTACTCCTTTTGAAAACTTATTTTAAGAATATTTAAATGAATTTGTCGTTTTAAGCTTTTTACCTGTATCTGATTGTTTTTTACTTCTTTCTTTATAAAGATAAACTATGAATAATGATGATAGAACACCAATGCCCAAAACCAACTTTTTTCTTCCATTTAAAATGTTTTCCAAATTACTCAAAGTAATGCTATCCATTTTAATTCACTTTTTTTTTAAATAAAATTTACTGAAATAAAGTATTTTTTATTTAATCTAAATCAAAAGCATGTAGAGTTATAATTTTTGAGATGACTTACATTCTAGTCCTTACAATTTTTGTAAATCATTAATAGTAAAATCAACTTTTAAATCTTTATTTTACGATCAGTTTTCAATAAAAATTTAATCAGATTTTCAAGCCAAATTGTGATCTTTCTGATCACCAAAAGTTTATTAATAAAAAATACATATATTCTTAGAATTAAATATGTGATCAGAAAAATTAAACGAAACAGTATCAGCTCAATATATATTTTTGAGTTGGCTTCACTTTGGAAGAGAAAATCCTGAATTCAATTATTGCCTTTATGAAAAACCTCTTGTAACAATTGATTCAGAAAGAGATTAGGGCATATTAGTTTCGAAGGATGTAAAATAGACATCTCAAATTAAATCATCGATTAGTAAAGCCAATTCAGCGTTGGGTTTGATCAAAAGAACATTTAAGTTCCAAACAAATTATGAAATCTGTCCCCTGTACATATAATGTACACGTACCCGTACTTGAAAAGAAAATTTTTCTTAAAGTGTCGATTGGTTAATTGGTTTGAACTGACGTCAACATAAATCATTTTTTTCCTGGAATTTGTTAACGTTTGATTTTTTAAACATTTTGGACGTCACCGAGACAGTAAACGAAATCGAGGTCTGATTGTATTGGGGTCTTATTAATTTTGAAGATCGAATAACAGTACAAATTAAAACTAACTTGTACGTTTCTTTTCCTTTCCTCTTCCTCGACTCTTCTTCAACTTTTTCCTTTCCTCTTCCTCTTCTTTTCCTTTCTTTTCTTAGGAAAGGAAAGGTTTCAAAAAAATACGTTATAAAATATTTGTTTTTATTGATTGTTTTCTTCAGAGGAAAAGGAAAGGAAGAGTCGAAGAAGAGGAAAGGAAAAGAAACGTACAAGTTAGTTTTAATTTGTACTGTATGATAAATGGTAACAATTTTTTAATTAATTTTTTGGTGGTCTTTTTTTAAGTTGAATATTTTTTTTAAACTAAAAGGTCACATTTTTGATGAACATACTTTTGGTGACCAGATAGATCACAAAGCCGCCTTGATGTCTGTAATTTTCGTACAGACTGATTGAAATACACATGGTCTATGAGATATTATGAGAATCTCTTGAATAAAAAAGGCTTATTTTAAGGAAAATTTTAAGTGGCATTTGAAATTAAAATCACGCTTCATTCATTATTCTTTTTGTGAATACGTTGAATATTTTAAATAAGTTATAGAGATTTTTTTATCAAGATTTATATTTAAACAAAAAATTTATAACTTAAAATTTTATTTTATGTTGAATAAAAAATGCTATCAATCAAAATAAATTAAAAAAAAAAGGTTTTTTTAATCCTACAGTTTAAAAAAAATAATTAAAAAAATTTGAAAAAGAAATCTGTAAATTTTAAAAAGTTTATCATGCCTAAAAAAGTTAATTAAATTTTTTTTTCTTATTGAGAATTATTTGTACTTTTCTTCAATTAAATTTTTCAACTTGTTGACCAAATCTCGTGCCAAATCCAAAGTCTCTTTGACATCATGTTTTTCAGACATTTCTTCAAAAAAAAAGTCAATGTTAAGCTTTCGCCAAAAATTAAAATTAAATTATTTACCATTAAAAAACTTTATAATATCAGTAAAATCCATATGATTTTCCAAAATTATATCACGATATGTCTCCACGAGAGCAAGTGCTATAAATAAAGAAAAACTATCTGTTTTTAAGTATTTT
>NTPY01000384.1:1283111-1299706 GCA_002922825.1 Brachionus calyciflorus
TCGCCAAAAATTAAAATTAAATTATTTACCATTAAAAAACTTTATAATGTCAGTAAAATCCATATGATTTTCCAAAATTATATCACGATATGTCTCCACGAGAGCAACTGCTATAAATAAAGAAAAACTATCTGTTTTTAAGTATTTTTTCGATGCCCATATGGTCTCCCAAACTGTAAATATGTCCTTGTAAACCAATTCTCTTTTGAAATCAAGTAAAAACCAACGATAAGTAAAATAAAATTGAGTATGATCACCACGACTGTTCATATGTTCGAATAACTCGTGGTCTAAAATTTGAACTAATGAACGCATATTTGAAAAATTCTTATCCATTTCAGCATTGCATACAAAATTTTGAGACATTTTTGTCATTAACTTTTTGAAACATTCATAAACCATTGCCTCTACATGACAAATTAATTTTAGTTAGCTATAATTTTAAATAAAAATTTTTAGTCGTACCATCATCTAAAATTACTAGAATTGGAGCTATTAAATCACACATGCCTTGAATGTAGCCAACATCTATTGTTTCCCAAACATATCTTAAAAAAATACTTTACTTAAAAGCAAATTAAAATTTCAAATGTTCACCGACAACTAAAAATTAAATAATAAAAGTTTTTCTAGACGTAAGTGTAAAACATGTCCATACCTAAAAGGTCACCTCTATAAAACCTTCGTTCTACCAGTCTTAATATATGGTTTAGAGACCTGCGATCTAAAAAAAAAACGAAAAAAACGGAATCAAAAGAAAGTAAGGTAACATTATCAAAGGAATTATAGAATTCCCAATTCAATGCAAAACTACCAACCTTTTGCACTCGTTAAACATCGACGACACCAGAGTTTACTTGGAGAACCAAAATTTTTTTTGTTTTTCAAAAAAAAAATTTTTTTAGTTCGCCGTCCGTACCGTACCCGTAGCGAACCAGTACCCGTACCGTACAAAGAAAAAAAAATTTTTTTAGAAAAATAAAAAAAAAATATTAAAAAAATATTTTTTTTCTTGGTACGGTAGGGGTACGGGTACGCCGTTAATGCGTGAGAAATGCAGTTGATAAAGTCGCCTCCCTCTGTCGAATAGCATCTTATCTGAACAATACTGAGATCGAAAAAACTGCTTTCGAAAAAAATTTAACATTTTTGATTTCTTTTTCTATTGATTGACAAAAAAATTATTTTTATTTTTAGAAAAGATAAAACTGATTCTAAATAATTTTAAATTCAATGTTCGTTCAACAATGGGTCTAAATGACAAATAATGGCTAATTCCTTAACAAATTTAAACAATTAAATTAAGTATAGACATCACTTTTAACGAACTTTTGCATATTCGAACCAAGCCGTAATAGAGTTTGGTCGAAGATTTACATAGTCCTTGTCGATCAAAGAATTCATCTCCTAAGATAAATTAGAATAAATTAATGTTAGTTATCGGTACGAAATCTATTTGACCTAGGCTAAAGTGTTTTAATCACACAACACAATAGACGGTATCCTCTAATATCAAATTAAGACTTACGTATAAATTATATTTCTTAGTTTATTCAAATTATCCACTGAAGAAAAATACCAAAAATTTCTATCACATCTCAGCACATCTTTGTCTATTCGATGCATATTTAGAGCAAACGCATCAAATAACTCCTTATCAAAACATTTTTCATTCAACGAATTATTACTCAAACAAGAATCTAGTGATAAAGGCGATACACAACTTAGTCCACAATTGGACTTGTCCGTTTCTATTTTAATCGGAGATATCAAGTCAAATTTAGCTTTTGAATTTTGTTCATTAATAGCTAATTCATTTTCTAATTCATATTTTGATTTTAGAATAGCATTTGATACTAACATTTGAGCTAGCTCTTTATAAATTTCATCAATAGTTAATATTTTAGAATTTCTCGGCGATGTTACTTCTTTAGACTCTAATAAATTCTCACACGATGGTTGTCGAATAATCTTAGTCAAAAAATTTTTTGCTTTTAAAAAAGTGCCTTTATCTTCATTTCTTAAATTGTACAAATCTGCTCTTGATTCATTTTGATTTGTACTTAGATTAAAAAATGAAAATTTACTCGGCGTTTGCATTTGTTTAGCTTTAACTTTATTAAATAGCCTTTTGGTTTCTAATTTTTTCGGTGTATTATCTGAGTTAAATTCCGTTGTGGAAAATAGAGTAGTTTGAGTCATGTCCGAACATATACCACTGTCATCTTCTTTAGACGGAGTGCCTTGACTTAAACTAAAATTTAATTTTTTCTCATCATTTATTCGAACTTGTTCTTCATAAGGCTTCCATTCGGAAATTAATTTCTCATAATTTCTGTTAACTAGCTTATTTTTTAATTCAATTTGCTCTTGATTCATTTCAAAACTATACAATCCTAATATAAACGGCCAAATTTGTCTACGTAGCTCATTGGTTTGAATGCCATTTAAATAAATTATTTTATAAAATAAATCATGATCAAAGTTTTCACATTGAATTATTTTATTCCATAGAAATTCGTCGATTTTTTGACCATTTTTAACATAGGTCTCTAAGATTTCATCAATTGGATGATGAATTGTATTTTTTTTCTCTTCTATTTTAGTTGGTTCGTGATTTAGCAATTTGACGAGATGTTTATTAACTGTTTTTGTTTCTTTGTGGTAATTTAACCAGCCGTAAAAAGCTCTTGATAATATTTTATATTCAATGTCGTCGCATAAATTTTTAATTTCGACTTTTTCTTGTTTAAGTGTCTCGGGTGTGGACGCGGCAAAAACGTTATCGTTGTTTATAGGCGATAAATGTACATGAGGTTTCGAATTGTAATTTTCTGGGCTTATTGGAGATAAATTTGTTGATAATTCATTTAGGTCAGAGTTTATCGATGCAAAAACCTTTTTTATTATAATAGGCATTTTATTTGAATTGATCACATTTTCCCAATCATTTGGACAAAGTTTATAAATTGGTTTAAGACCATTTTGTAAGCTTTGTAAAAAATGAATCAAACTAGGCGCGTCGGTGAATTGTATGGGTGGATATTGAGCACCATCTTGAGCAACAAAAATAATTTGTAATACATTTGTATTTTGTTGGTGACAGTGTAAATAAGAAATTGTGTCTAATTGAATAAATATTATCAAATCATTAATATTGTTGAGGTTCTTGGGTTTTAAGATTTCATCTTCATCAGTATAGGATCCATTTAATATTTCGTTTGGAGTCCAATTTAGAATTAGCCCATTTGGATTTAAATGTAATGACAAGTATCCTGCGAATGATTTTTCTTTCTTAGAATAAAAATTAAGTTTATATAAAAAAAAACAAATGACAAAAATATTAAATTTTCAATGTTATATCTCGTCATATCTCTTCTTATTATCTTGATATTTTTCAACAAAATACAGTACTGATTTTTCACTATGTTTTCATCAGATTTCTCATGAACTCCAGGGAATTCTAAGATTTCATCAATTGGATGATGAGTTGTATTGATGTAAATTCAGGATTCAGGATGGAAATCTAGTAAATTCAGGATTTTTTTTTCGAAGAATTCCGGTAAATTTCTCAGAGTTCTCGTAAATTACAGTGAATTCACGAGAAATCTGGTGAAAACATAGAAACAAATCAGCACTGTATATCCATCTCGAATATATTTATTTAAAATTTTATTGAATACTGCCTTTCTATTTAAATTTATCCTGCTGTATTCATACATTTATAATGGAAATTTTTCAAGTGTATGAATACTTAATTCAAAATTTAATTTTATTTCTTGATCATTCTAAAGTGGTTAAGCTACGGTCACAGCATTAGTTTTAATAAATAATTTCTTGATAAAATCAAATATAAATAAGGTGCCCCAAATCATGAACCCTATTTGACAAAAAATCTATTAATTATAATTTAATAAAAAACAAATTTTTTTTGTTCTTATACAACATTTAATTCTTGACCATACTTGGTAGAGGTTTTACGATTCTTATGTTATCTAAAAAAAAATAACTAAGGAAAAGAATTTTTTTAAAATCCTCCGAAAAAAGTAAAAATTGAAACTTTGATAATTTTTTATTCATGTTTATAAAATGATGATTTTTTAAATACCTACCAGGTAATAAAGAGACTAAATTGACTTAACTTGAATCTCTTATTACTTAGAGGAGTTGTTAGGTTTTGAAAAAATCAAAAGTCTAACTAGTGTTTATTATTTGAGGCACCTTACCAAAACTTATAGTAGATTACTTAAACAGCTCAAGTTTTCCGCTTTAACTTCTATTTGAATCCCTTAATTGTTTTTGAAAATTTTTAAACAAATTTAATTATAAATTAAAAAAATACAGTACTGATTTGACATGTGGATATTACGTAATTTTACGTAAATTTGCGTAAAATACTTGAACAATTAAAATTAATACTAAAATTTTATACAAAAATTTTTAATGTTTTTTAATTTTTTTTCCAATAATCCTCGATTTTATTTTTACAAGTAACTTACTTGATTTACAATTACATGATTTTTGCCATAAATTAGTTGAGATGTGACATTTTGGTGTAGCGATTCGACAAATTCTTTAATATTACATACGCTAAATCGATTAGCATTTTGATGATTATCCAAACTATTTAAATTAACCATTTGTAATCTAGACTTAACAGTTCGACACGGTGATCTATTTGGTGAAGTCATGTTTAATTTATGACGTCTTATTAACTCATCAGCATCAGGTTCAGCATTTTCAATAGTCTTAAAACGTGTGTATTTATCAAATGCACATGGGCCCGCTATTAACGCAACAAAAACAGCACTATCAAACGAATCATTCATTAAAGCGAACGGATGGTAGAATTTGTTAGAATTTTTTATTAAAAAATCGACAATATCATTTAAGCATTTTTTTAATATAGCTATTTTAATCCATAAAGTATTTAGATTGTTTAAATTATCTAAATATAGTGGTACATAGTGATTTATAGTTTCGGGATTTAGGCTATTTTTTGAATTATTTGTCGAAAATAGTTTTTGAAAAAGACTACTACTATTTTTGTTTTCTTTATTATTTTTATCTGATTGGTGATTGTTCAAATTAGACTCTAATTCATTAAATATTTTAACTATTTCCTTAGCTGGTTTACAATCTTTGCTTATTTTTTTGACTAAATCATAACTTGATGGTTTATTTAAAAAATCTTTTTTTAATCCATGTAACAAACAACTATCAATTGTACCTTTAGAATAAAATAAAACAAGTATTAAACGTTAGGTGAAATATCTAATTGTAATCTAAAGCAAAACCATTTTGAACTTTTCAACTGACCTAACATTCTAAATTTAAGAATGACATATTAAATGTGTTAGCTTTTCCACATTAATATCAGCAAGATTTCATGTTTACCAGTAAAACTTTCCTGATTGATTTACATAATTAAAATCATTATGCAATTATAATGTTTTCTTAAAGAAGCTTGTCTTTCGTTATAAAAAAATTGCTTGTTTATGTATGATTTAAGCACCTGTTCACAAGTGAACAATCATAATCAAACTCACTAAATTGATGATCTCTAAAAGTTAAGAAAAATTCAAAGATAAGATTGATTGATTGAATTTTTTGTTCTTTTTGAACACAAAATTTATTAAGAAAATATGAATTCAATTTAAATTTAAAGCTCAGCTTTAGTGCATTTTAGATGAATGATATTTTAATGCTTTTAAATTTTTTTCCAAAACTCTACAAATCTCCTAGGTCATCAAATTTCTATACTTTCAAAGGAAACTTTTCACAATTTTCTCTAGAACCCGTAAAATAATTCTTTTCTTAAGGTCTTAAATTAAGTCCTTTTTTTAAGATCTTAAATTAAAACAGTATATGTTTAAGATTTTTTTATAGTTGTGAATTAAATTGTTTATTAGGACGATTGATCCGACTGTTAACTAAATTTGTGAACAAGTGCTTTATTTATTGGAAATACGCACAAAAAGCTATTTCAGAATATAAAGTTTTAAAATATTTTGATATAATAGACCCGAGACTATCTGGGGCTGTCTCATTTACTTTATTTTCGTTTACTTTACCAAGTAAAAATTCCACCTTGCTAAAATTTCTTTTTAAGTTAATTGAGTAAAGAATCAAAAGGGTTAGACATTTGATGCAAATTGAAAAATGCAAATCTAAGTCACAAAAAATCGAAAATTTTATTGACAAAAATAAAATCTCCATAAAATTTGGTTTATTGTTTCTCATCTTATAATTTTGAATTTCAATTTGTATTCAACGCCCAACTTTACTTGTAAATTTACTTGTAACAAGTAAACTAAGAATTTACTTTTGGTAAATTAGTAATTAAAGGAAAGTATCCAAAATTTAAGTTATCCAAGTACCTCTTACTTTCAAAGTAATTTTTTTACAATCAAAAATACTAATACTACTGATATTACTAACAATTTAAATTTTTTCTCGAAATTTTTCTTAAAAAAGTAAAATCTATGTTTACTTTTTATTCTTAAAAGTAAATTTACACTTTACTTAAAATTTGGTAATGTACTATTTTACCATTTACAAGTAAATTAAAGTAAATAACTCTACCCAAGACTGAACCCTCAAATTGAATAATCAAAATTTATTATTTTTTATTGTATTAAGCCAACAGACTAGTTGAATCCGATGGCTTCATACAATATATCCAAAACTTTATTAAAATCTTTTAAAATTAAATTTTTTCGTTTTAAGCTTTTTTTTTAATTTAAATTTTAACTTATTATTCTTTCTTAGATGAATTAATTCTTGAAATAAAAACACAAAATTTACAAATTTTGATTTTTCAAAATTTTTTCTTTATTAGAACCTAGAATAAGAAAAAAAACTTTATCCAATAAAAATTTTAGCAATTTTTGATTTTAATCACGTAATAAAATCTTATTAATTAAATACAGAAATTAATTAAGTTTGGTTAAAAGTCCAGTAGGCATGCTAAATAGATTTTATTACTTACTGCAGAAGTTTGTAAATGAATGATTATTTTCATGTATAAATTTACAAGTTGCGGATAATTCCATCAAATGCTTGACCTCTTTTTTGACATTATTAAGCAATTTCTCCCTAATCTCTTCGATTAAAGCAAAATAATTTTTTTTTTTAATTTTTTTTTTGGCTAAATTTTTACCTTTTTCGTCGGATTGAGGCATCTATTTAAATTAATTAACTATTTCCCTAAAACTTGAAAAAAAAAAATTTTAAAACAAAAAAATTAAATTAATTTAAATTTTTAAATTTCTTTTAAAATAGAAACCTAAACAAAAATTAGAAAACTTCAATTTGAAATTTCTTAACAAAAAAGCAAAAAATTAACTACAAGACTAAACGTCGACTTCACTTGAGCACACGAACAAAAATGAATAAAAAAATGATTTGAAATATTGAAAGAACAAAAAAAAAGCTTTACTCTCTCTCTCTCAACAAAATAAAAAAAACACTGTTTGAATATTTCAATATTTGCATTTGAATTAAACTTGCAATTAAAAAAAAAAAATTTTTTTTAAATATTTTAAAAAACCAATAAATTATTTATAAAATTTTCTCTAACTTCTTCTGTTATTTTCTTTTTATTATTCAATTATTCGAAAAATGAGGTCATATTTAATAAAGACACTTAATTCTAGTTCGGGATTAAGTTGCTTTAAGACATTTCGACAAATATCTTCTAATTTAAGTGAACATCAAAAAAAGATGATGGCTCGAGGTTTACCTAAACAAAAAGAACTACCGGGTGTTAAGAATATAATATGTGTTGCAAGTGGTAAAGGTGGAGTAGGAAAATCGACTGTAGCAGTCAATATAGCATGTACATTAGCGAATCGATTTAATTTAAAAACCGGTATTTTAGATGCCGATATATACGGACCGTCTATACCTAAAATGATGAATTTAGAATCTCATCAACCAGAGCTTGATTCAAATAACCAAATGATCCCTTTGATAAATTACAATGTTAAATCAATGTCAATGGGATTTTTAGTGGATGAAAAAGCAGCGATTGTATGGAGAGGTTTAATGGTAATGAATGCAATTGAGAGGTTGATGTTTAAGGTTAACTGGGCGCCTTTAGATGTTTTAGTAATAGACATGCCACCAGGTACTGGCGATGTCCAATTATCAATAAGTCAAAATTTAAAATTAAACGGAGCTGTTATAGTTTCAACTCCTCAAGATATCGCATTATTAGACGCTAGACGTGGAGTCGAAATGTTTAATAAAGTAAACGTACCAATTTTAGGTCTCGTTCAAAATATGAGTACTTTTCAATGCCCCAAATGTAATCACGAAGAAAATATATTTGGAAAAGATGGTGTTGAAAAATTAGCTAATGAGATTAAATGCGATGTTTTAGGTGAATTACCATTAAACAGAGAGATTAGAGAAAAAAGTGATACAGGCGAACCCATTTCAGTATCGTTAGAAAATCATAAAATTTCTTTAATTTACAAACAAATATGTCAAAAAATTTTATTAAAATTAAATTTATAAAAATAAAAAAATTAATTTACAAAAAAAAATTTTAGATGAATTTTTTAACACGAAATTTGTTAAATTTACCAAAGATTAATTTGGTTAATAAATTATCAACTCAAACAAATTTAATTCAACGCAAAGAGACTCACATAGATAAAAAAGACAATCAAATTATAAAAAATGTTTTTGAACATTGTAATAAAATAGCTCAAGATCCGAGATTATCGCGTCTATTCGCTGTTGTCATGGTCGGTGGTAGTCAATATAAAGTAACAACTGAAGATGTTATTATGGTTAGAAATCATTTTTATCCCACCATAGGCGATCGTATTCGTCTTGAAAAAGTATTTAGATATTTTTAAATTATTTTCTAATTTTTGTCAATATTTATTTATTAAAGGTTTATTTGTAAGGTACTTTTAGTTGGAGGTAAAGACTTTACTGTTCTCGGAAAACCACTATTAAGGTAGTAATTATTTTAATAAATTTTTTTTTAATAAAAATTTTTAAATAAGATATTTTTTACTACTAAAGTAAAGAATTTGTTAATATCGAGGCAACAGTCATTGAAAAAACACTATCAAATAATGTAATTGTTTTCAGATATAAACCTAGAAAGGATAATCGAAAAATGGACTGTAAGTATTTTCATTTAATAGCCAAAATTAATTATTTTCTTAATGTTTGATTGAAAAGAATTTTTAAATATTTCAAATTTTATTCAAAATTTACAGATCAGGATTTTAAATGAAAAAATTTTTTCGGAATATTTCGAAAAGTTCTCCAAAAATTCGTTTATTAATTCCTAAGATATTTGTTAATACTTTAGAGCTTGGGTTCACATGGGTTAGGCAATATTTAGAAATGCTAAAAGTCAATTTTATTATGTTCGTTATTTTGAATCTTATTTTATTTTAAAATATACTTACTTTTCCCTTAATTTATTTTTGAAAATGGGTAATATATTTTAAGAAATCTTTTAAATGCATCAATGCCACAAAAAAAATTTATTCCAAAAAAAAAAATTCATTCATAAATTCATAATTGCATAAGTTTTTTAAGTTACTTAATTATTTTTTTTTTCTTTTAGTTTACAAAGGAGTACAAACATTACTGAGAATTAATACAATCGATATTATCGGACCAATACCAGGAACACAATAAAACAGCAACAAAAAATTTAGAAAAAATGAGCCTTGAAAATAATTTTTTTTTTAATATTGATAAATAAAAAATTATGTTGAAATTTTTAATTTTATTTATATCACAAATATCTGAAATTACATTCAGATTATTCATATTAATAAACCAAAATTAAAATGTATATTTTTGATAAAATTAGATGGCCTCACAACAGTTTATTCCTCCCAAACAACCAGTTCCACAAACAAATATTGCCATTGTTAAAGAAAAATTGAGGGAACTTGGTAATGGACCTTATACACCAGAACAACAAAAACAAAAAGATATGCTATTGAACGTTCTAGCTTCACATGTTTGTTTAAAATTATTTTTCATTTCATGCTTTGAATTCTGAGATTTAATTTGTAAATTTTTCAGAATGTTCATGTAGGCGCTGATACGAGTACATCACAATCAACGAGTAGTCAAAGTCAAGTATTAGATAAACGAGCACTACAAGAATTAGTAAAAGAAGTCGATCCGACGGAACAATTAGACGAAGATGTCGAAGATGTATTTAAAAAATTTAAATTTATTTTTTGCTAAAAAAAATAATCTAAAACTAAATGAAGATGCTTTTACAAGTAGCAGATGATTTTATTGAAAATATTATAAATACATCTTGTCAATTGGCCAAGCACAGAAAATCAAATATACTTGAAGCCAAAGACGTACAATTTCATTTAGGTATTTTATTTAGTAAAACAAAAATTTTACTAATTTTTTTAAAAATAATTTGAAAAAAAAGAGAGAAATTTCAATATATGGATACCTGGGTTTTCTACAGACGAGCTTAAACCTTTTAAAAAATCCTATGCTTCAGAAGCGCATAAACAAGTAAATTTTATTTCAATAAGTCTTTTTTTATTGAGAGCGCATGGAAGCAATTTAAGCTTAAGTATAATCGGAAGTTGAATAGATTTATAAATTTTATTTAAAGAGTTATAAATTGTGCTGCATTTCTCGCGAATTAACGGCGTACCCGTACCGTACCAAAAAAAAATTTTTTTTTTAATATTTATTATTCTTTTTAATTTTTCTAAAAAAATTTTTTTTTGGTACGGTACTGTACGGGTATGGGTACGCCGTTAATTTGCGAGAAATGGAGTATTTCGTTGCTATTCAATAAAAAGGCTTTGAAATAAAGACAGTATTTTTTAAATAATTTTTTTCTTTGACTATTTAAGAGGCTACAGTTAATAAAAAAATCAGCTAAACCAGCTGACTCAAAGGATAAAAACAAAGATTAGAAACTCGAAAATTTAGATTAAATATATATTGTCCAGTATTATTTTTTTTATTGATGTGTAATATCATTTATCAGATATTTAACTACTCGATAAACTTTGTAAATATTTAAAAAAAAAAAGAAAGAAGAAGAGATTTCAAAACCTAAATCTTATAAAATTTATTTCAAACAAATTATTTGTATCATTTTTTAAACTTTATTTTATTTCTAATAAAAAAAAAATTATATTCAAATTAAAATTGAATTTTTTTTTTGTTTCAAATCTTTTATGTGGGTTTAACAACCCAGAGCTTATTAATTAATAAAAATTTTTAAAGTTTAAAAACATGATTTTCCAAGGCTATAAAAAATGTTGTCTTCTTTAATGAAGAGTGTAAATTTAGGGAAAATTGTCACACCCTCGTCAAGCTTTTCTTTAATAAAATCAAACTTCTCAAATGGAAAAGTTTTGAATTCAGACTCCAAATCAGATGATTCAAAAATAATTCTTACTGAAAACCTACCTGAAATACCACCGAACTACGGTTTTCCAGGTGATGAAAATATACGTTCAATTTATGAGATTAAAAAAATTAACCGTTCATTTCAATACGGTAGCCCGCCGAGGCTAAAACGTCGCTTTATCAAAGGTGGTCTTGTTATTCGTTTAATGCCAATTTCAAGTTGTAGCAATCGAAGATTCTTCCGCATTGCTGTCACAAGAGAAAATTATGATTTATCAGATGGATTCATAGAGGATCTTGGTTCTTTTGATCCAATGCCAAACAGAGACAATAATATCCTAATAGCTTTAAATGTTGAGCGAATTAAATACTATCTTTCTAAATCGACACCACTTAAAGGAAGAGTGGGTGAAATATTAGGTCTAGCTGGTTTATTACCAGTTCATCCTACTTCATATTTGACAGCTTATCGAAATAGAAATAAATTAGAATCAAGTAATCAGGAAGCAAAAGCATAAAATTCGAAAAAAAAATTTTTTTTTTAAGAATATTTTATTGAAATAAATAAATTTTTATTTACAAAAAAAAAGTATTATCTAGATTTAATGTGTTTGATTTTATTTGGTAAAAAAAATACAACCTGATTTTTAATAAACATAGATTTTGCATTTTGGAATATCTTTATCTGGGCATTCTCTGGCTTTATTGTAATAATAAAAATAACCATCTTTTTTACGCTGAAGTTTTTTGACAAATCCAGTCTCAGGCCATTTTGAAACCTAAAGAAAAAAAATGATTAAACTTTTCGTATATTGTTTTTTTTTTCAGTTAGAAAAAGTCATACATCAGTTTTAGTGAAAGCGGTGTATTCAAGTTCGTCTCTATAACCAGCTAATTGAAATCTGTAGGCGTTCTCAACTTCGGCAGACCATGATTTAGGCCTTATAAGAGACTTTGGTTGTTGAACTTGTAAATCGGCCATTTGATTATTGAAAATAAAAAATATAAAGTTTCCTGAATTTTGATTTTTAATTAAAATTAGAATTTTTTTTGGAAAAAAATTACAAGTGAAAAATGAGAAATTTTCATTTATTTTCTATTAAATAGTTGCTAGGCTACAGAGAGTAAACTCATTTAGAATTTAGAGAAAAAATTGCTAATTAAATCTAAATAGCTTTTTTCTCAAGTTCGCTTAAATAATTCTTGAAATCGATAATTTAATAGAATTTTTTCTATCCAGCTAAGTTTTTGAAATTCTTCTAAAAATATTTATTTTTTCAATTTTAATATAAGCACCCTTTCAATTTAGCATTGTTTGCCCAGTCAATTTAAAAAAAATGTCAACAAACTGAGATAGGAACACAGACATTTAAATTACATTTTTTGCAATAGAAGAGTAGTCTTTTAAAAAACCGAATTTAAAAAAATAATTAATTGTGAGAAAATAAAAAATTAGCCATCCCTTTTTACAGAATATTACAGTTAAAATTCATTTAACGAGAACTGTAACATAAATGAAACATAAGTTATCATTATTAATACAGTGATTTGAAATCGACTGGGTGTATTTATTTTTTTTGTTCAATAACCTTGAAGATATTAACTTTGTGCTTAACACTATGTTATTTTGAAAATGATTTTTAATTTTAAAAAAAAAATTAATTTTTAATTTGATCTAAAATTATTTGATACCATGTTTTTGACCACTAAGTAATTGAAAAGAAAAAGATCATTATTTATTCTTTTTAGAGAAGAAATCTAAATTTTGGTACCCTCTAAAACACTGACCCATCTAAAACTCAAATTTCTGAAAATAAAAGTTTTATCAAATTTTTAAAAAAATGAAGCTTGTTCATTTTAAATTTATCAGTCAAAACTTTTATTTCTCTATTTTTAAATTTTGTTTTAAAGAGATTAAAAAAATGGTGAAAAAAAGGCGCTTGGAAATAAAAAATTAAATGTCAATAATTGTAACATACAATTCCGCTCTTTCAAATTGTTCATTTCTGAAAGTTCCTGGCTTTAATAAACTTTCATTAACTTTCATGAACTTTCATTAGCTTTTTTCATGTATTTTCATTAATAATATTTTATTAATTAAAGACCAGAAGATTTCGGAACTAATTTTCTTATAATGATTTTCGATCTATTAAAGTCTTTTTTAATTTGATGTATTCCTATTTCGAACTTTTTAGAATTTTAAGAATATTTTTTCTGTGTAAGAAAAGCAATTCAATGAAGTTTTTTTCGAAGAAAAAATCCAATAAACCTTGGGATTCGTATTTTATATTTCTTGTAGTGTACCAAATCATAAACCTTAGTTACGAAGCTTTCTTTTTCTTGTTTTGATTTTAAACCTAAAACCTTAAAATTTTTTTACAACATGGCCTCCAAGAATCCTAAAAAGCTTATTAGCTTTAATTTAAAATAAAAATCATTACTGTAAAAGCTGGTTTGTAAATCCTATTTTTTTGCGATTTAATTCTGAAAAATTCTCATTGAGTTGCTTTTTTTACATAGATAAAATGGTCTAAAAGATATATTAAGTTCGAAATAGGAATACATTAAATAATAAAAAAAAAGTTTTAGGCTTAAAAATAACATGAATAGATCAAAGATCATTTTAAGAAAATTAGTTCCCAAATCTTAAGGTCTTTTATAAATAAAATATTAATAATGAAAATACATGAAAAAAGCTAATGAAAGCTCATGAATGTTCATGAAAGTTCATGAACTTTCAGAAATGAGCAATTTGAAAGAGCGGAATTGTAAATAAACTTAAATTAAAAAGGAAGTGCAGTTCAAGATCTATTGATTGATAACACTTTCTTAAATTTTTTATTAGATCTAATCCGAAAGAAAGAGGTGACGAAATTTTGATTTAGGGGGTACCCAATTTTTGGTCAAAAATAAAAATGAAAATAAATCTGTAAAAATATTTTTTCACTTTTTATTTTACATGAGAACAGAAAATTATTTTTGACCAACTATATTTAAACGCATTAACAACATTATAGTTGAAACTGGCAACTTAGTAGCAATTAGTTTGCTACACCGGCAGCCTTTTTGCTGCAGCGTGACGTCTAATGCTCTGGAATACTTTTTGCTGCGTTATCTAACGTGAATATTCATATTGTTTCGCAATGAGACGGAATATGACGATTCATAACTTTGTGTGAATCTGCGTCACAGCGAAAAGAACACCTCTATAAAAAACCTAACACTGGACATAAAGCCTAATTTTTTAAAAGAAATGATTGTGTGTTCTCACGAAAAAACTAACGAAATTTTCCGCTGGAAACCCGCTGGTTCTGAAAAAATTCAGTATATCAAAATTTTTTTTTTCCGTAGTCAAAAATTAAATTTATTTTTAACCAGAAATTTTTTGAAAGTATTCATTCGTACTAACCCTATATTTTTCAAGTTCTCTGATCGCATGTGGGCCGTTGTTATGGCTCAAAAACTAAGAAAAAAATAAAAATAATTTTTTTAAAAATTTTACTAAATTTACAAAATATTTATTTTTGAAAAAAATGACGTTTATTTAAATCAAAATCAAAAAAAAAAAGTTAACCGAATAATTTTCGAATCTCTTCAATTTCCATTTGAATTCTATTTTCCTCGTCAATTAAATTATTTAATTTCGAGGATAAATGAGCTTTTAGAACTGGATTATTTATTGGTTTGATCTCAATTTCTCTCCGTTTTCTTTCTTCTTGGGTTTTAGTTAACTCGTCCATTAGATTATTTAGTTTGATATTCAGCTCGGCTTTTTCATCATTTCTAGGTGGTGACATTAATGACTGCTCTTCCCTATCTGTCTCTTCATATTCATCCACTTTAGTCTTTTCATTATCTGATTCGTCCATTTTAGTGTCTTCAAAATTCGATATTGAATCATCATCACCAAAAAGACCACTTGTAATTGATTTGGCTTTATCTTGAGTCTTTTCTTCGTCTTCCTCCTCCTCTTCGTCATCCTCTTCTTCCTCTTCATCTTGATCCTCTTCCGAACTACTCAAATCACCGATTACATCTTTAACAAATATATTCTTAAAATTCGTTCGATTCGTGCTTATTTCATCCAAATTACTAGCGTCATTACTCTCTTCTATGGCGTTCATGTTAGACGAATCGTCGGGTATTTTGAATTTTCTAGCAGGCATTGAAGATGTGTCGTCATTAACATCCGACATGTTACTTTCTTCAATCATACTCTTTGATTTAAAGCCAACTGATTTGTCTTTATCATTTTCATCAAATGAATCATAATCTTTATTCTCAATAACCTTACTCTCATCGTTTTCATCATCTGGGTCGGCCTCAACATAACATACCTCATAGTCAATTTTAACTGCCTCACGATCAGCTCGAAACAATTGCTTAACCTCTTTTTCAATTTCAGCATAGTCTATATACTTCTTTTTGGCAGTTTTTCGAAATCTTTTACGTCGTACATTTTTCAATGGAGGAGCTAGACCATGTGACCATTGAAATTTTTTAAATTCACTTTGATTTTTTTCTTTTTCCTTTTCATTGTCACTATTACTAAACGGGTCGTCTTTAGTACGACAAATTAACATTTGACAAATATCAGCCGATTTATAAAAGACTTTTTTGTCAGTTGTTTTTAAGGATTCTATAATACAGGGTAAATCGACAAGACGAGCTTCGAAAATTTCATTATCGAATTTAACACGACCTTTTCTTGTGTCGGGATTAAGCTCGATAAAAAGTCGATCTTTTAAAGGATCGACGCTTAATTCTTCATTTGTTTTCGCCTCTGATAGAAGCTCACGTAATAAAGCAGTGGCTGGATGAGGTCTTAAAACGCCATTATCGCTTTTTATAGTCGGCATACGGAGAATAAATTGATTTTCTATTTCGACAAAATTCGAGGGCTTTTGATTAATAGACGTCATTTTTTAAAAAATAAATAAAATTTTAATTTTTTATTCTTTCTTTTAATTGCTTATATGGTTGTCTTTTATCATATGTTTTTTGATCCTGACTCCTTAAAAATAATTAATTGAATAGGAAAAACGAATTAACTATTTGAATAGAAATTACTGTAAATGTTTGGATTTTCGGTAGGTAATGTTTGTATTAGAGTCTCTAACTCTTGATTTACTTCACGACCAAGTTTAAGTAGCTTTTAAAAATAAAAAAAAAAATTATAAATAAATATTCATTTAAAAAAAATTGCTGATTTA
>NTPY01000384.1:1299728-1359153 GCA_002922825.1 Brachionus calyciflorus
CATTTGGCTCTAGATCTGTTTAATATTTGTTTTTAAAACAAATCTTTAGTCTTCTCTAAAATTAATTCAAAATAAAATAAATGTGAAACAATCTTGGTTATAAAAAACCATTTTGTGATTTAAAAAAGCACATATTGGTTCGCTGACAGGTAATATGAATTAATTTGCGTCTTATAGTTAAAATTCACTTCTTAAAATTACAGAAGAGAATTCAAATTATAGAGCAGTTCGTATAAAATTAATCAAAGTGATTTAGACGTTAATTTAGATTTATATAGCTTGTTTTAGTCACATTTAACTTTATTCTTACTTGTTTAATTTCAGCTTCGTTGGTTAGATTCTTGTTAGCACGAAATTCATTGCGTAACCGAATTAAAGAATCTTTAAAATTAAAAAAGAAAAAAAAATTTTTTTTTTTTTTGAAATTATTAAATTCAATTTTAAATGAAAATATGTCATACTTTGTAATACAGGGATATCGTCTTGAAAAACTCTATTCCTAGTAATATATAATGTTTTATATAGATTCAAAGCCTTTTATAATTCAACGAAAAAAAAAAAAAATAATTTCAAAAAATTAGTCAATTTTTTTTTTGTTAAATCTATACCCGGGTGTGCAACGAACGACTCATTTAAAAATAATTACCGATTTTGGTTTATTTACTGAAAAAATAGTATTTTTTTTTCAAAATTTTAAAAGCTTTAACGAAAAAATTTTTCCAATAAGTATATATCCACAGGGAGCCAAGTATCAGTGCAAAGCATATCGATAAGACACTTTTTTGGTCGTAAACTTGGAAGCGTTCTTTTTTTTTAAATTGCATTATAAAATTAAATAAATATTAGTAATTACGAATCATGGAAGAAATTACCATCGTAATATTCTTCAAGATAATCCAAGAGGATAAAGAGCAAAAGTAGCCAAGTGGGTTTGACTGATCCAAGCAAGCATGCAAAAAATTCTTTTTTAAAAATCAATTTTTTTCCAAAAGGAACAAATTTCGGCCTTTAAAAACGGCCCTACCTTAAATAGTGAACATTTTTTAAATTGTAGAGTTAACGGTTTGGTGAGCTTCAGTTTTGTGATCTGAAGAATAAAAATTATACTCTTATACATAAAAAAAGCGGGTCTGTACAGTAAATTTCAATTCGTCATTTCAATTCATGCAAATTCAGATAACTTTTGAACGGAAAGTGATATAGTTATTATGTANNNNTTTTGGGTGTAACAAAATTG
Source organism: Brachionus calyciflorus (assembly GCA_002922825.1). NCBI lineage: Eukaryota > Metazoa > Rotifera > Eurotatoria > Ploima > Brachionidae > Brachionus > Brachionus calyciflorus. Next base: position 1,300,966 of record NTPY01000384.1, read on the forward strand.
TTAAATTTAGTAGCAATTTGCAGCACAAGTTTATCACTTCCTGTTTGAAAGTTATAGCAATTTGAATGAATTTAAATGACGAATTGAAATTTACTGTACAGAGCCAAAAAAAGCTTAATCACTTAAAGCCATCTATTTCGAACAACCGTAATCACTTGATAGTTAAGCCATGGTACAAAACTAGGGTTTCAGATTTATACCCATTGATTTTATTACTTAAATAAATTCATAGACCTTTGGCTTTAAAAAATGGGGGTGGTACAATTTTGAAAAATTTTGATTTTATACCGGCACTCCTATCGAGTGATTATGGTAACTAATTTTCGGGAGCTTCAGTTCACGAATTAGGGTAGGGCCAAAAAATAATAAACTTACATTTTTAAAACATTGGAAAGCAAAAGGATATAGAAGAATTCATAGTAGTTCTTTACTTTAAAAAATTATCTTCAACTTAAAATCTTGTTTTTATCACACATACTTTTTTATCGGTTCTTAAGCCGTGTCATTAAGAAGATGAATAAAGCTTAGAAGATGTCCAAGAAAATCAAAGTTCTCTCAAATTGTTTTTTAATTAGTCTCTTTTTCAAAGGAAAGGTCAAACTAGTATCTCATAATAATATCTTGGGTGCTCTCTTTTTAGGACATAAGTGATTTATTAAAAGATAGACTTTAAGTAATGGTTTTTATTTTTTTTTTTAAATAATTTAAATAGTCTTTTGTATGAATTAAAAAAATAATAATAAAACAACCGATTTATAAAATAAAATGAAAAAAAAAAGTTGTAAAATTTAGCTCAACATTTTCATGTTAATGAACAGTCAATTAAAGTCTAAAATTTTTATTTTTTTTATTAATCGCTACTAAGAAAAATATTATTAACTGAACAAAAAAAAAAAAACTCACTTAAACATAAATTTTATCATTCAAAACTAAAAAAAGTACCAAGAAAACAAACTTTTTTAAAGTTTTTTCAAAAAAAAAAAATTTAAAAATCTAAATCGTTAAATTCATTTGTTGACATGTTTGAATAAGAACTTTAATTCCAGGCATAAAACCACTTATCTCGGAAAAATTACTTGTCGCTACTATTTGTGCATGTAATTGTAAGCTCGATTGATAATCAAATGCTCTAATATACTGTACCATTGTATGCAAATTTTGACTTACATTTGCACTCAACTTAAAAGATAATAAAATTTTATTTTTCATTAAAGATCAATTAGATCGATTCCAAAAAAAAATCTTACCGTAGAATCCCTTAATTTGTCATATAAAACTTCTAGTTTTTTCGCAACATCTTCTAACTTTCGTTTAGTTGTAGGAACATTCGTAGCACTTAAACATTTATTTAACAGGGAATCAAAAACATTTTGTAACTCTTGATGCTCTGTTGGTATCGGTCCTTTCCCTACTGGTTTTTCTGGCTGCTGCTGAGGCTGGACTAATTGTTGGACAGGAGGCTGTTGCTGAACTTGTTGAGGCTGAAATTGTTGGGTTGGTTGAAATTGTTGTACCGGTGGCTGATATTGAGGCATAGTTGGTTGAGATGGTGGTTGAAAAGTTTGTGTTGAAGGCTGTTGATAATTTTGATATTGAAATTGATTAAGACCTGGCGCGGTCGCTGGCATTGTCGGCTGAAAAAAAGCAGGCTTTTCTACTTCGGTTTTAACAGGTCCACTTTTTACTTTAGGTACAACCATTGGTGGATCATTCCATGCAGTAGCTGGTTTAACGTGCATATAAGATTGAGTCTGTGGAGGTTGACTTGTCGGCTGTTGAGGTTGGACTACCGATTGGCTTGGGTTATAGAACGATTGACCTGTATTTGGCGTCATATGTGGCTCATTTGTAAGTTGCGTTGGTATCGTTGGGATCGACGGAGCTTGTGGGGTAAAAACAGGTGGTCTGTTTGGAAACGTTGGAGTAGCACTTCTTTTAGTCAAATCCTGAGATGAATAAATAGTCGAAAGCGGCATCGGGTGATTAATTGGTGGGTGATATTGCCCAGGTGGATTTTGTGTGAATTGATTAAAACTTGATGGATTAAAAGTTTGAGGGGCCGGGACACTTGGTGCCGGTTGAAAGCCGCTAGATTTACGAGCTTGTAAACTCGTTTGATTATGCCCTACTGAATTTGTTTTACCAACTTGATGATGTGCTGATTTAAAAGGAGTATCTGGTTTTTTTAATCTTAATTGTTGAACAACCATTGGGTCTAGAACATGAAACAAACGATCCTTCATTAACATTACAGGCTGATCGCTTGACTCACCCAAATAATTATACGCATTTAAAAAACAACCTTGATCAGCTAATAATTTAGCATATTTAACTAATTTAGAATTTAATTTTGGATTTTGATCAAGTTTATTCGCTAATTCTGGATGGTAATTTTTGAAGCAAAATTTTAAGATCATGACTTTTTCAACTAGATCCTGAAGAGTTTCAGACGTATCTGTCTCTTCAGTTCCTAAACATTTTTGCCAACAACTGACTAAATTTTCCAAATTAGCTGAGCATATGTAACAAACACAAGCATTTATTAAATTTTCTTGCGAATTTTCTGACTCGAGACGTTTTCCCAATTGATCACATAGATCCATTTGTTCTTGACCGTTAGTGTATGTTACTATTGTAGCTAAAGCTTCTTTCCAATGAGACAAATTACAAGTTGATATAATACCTGACCAATTTCGATCAAGTAATTTTTCCAATAACTAGAAAAATTAAAGTTAGGAAAAAAAAATTTATTTTTTCATTTTTTTTTTTGTAACTTACATTAGAAAACTTATTTTTGTTAAAATGTCTAAAATAACGCTGTTGAGTTTTAAGTAGAAGGTTCTTATCGAAAAAGTTAGCAATTAAAATAGCCTCTGTGAATCGTTCTTCTTGGACAAGTAAATCAACTACTGTTTCATATTTACCAAGAAGTAATAATTCAGTAATTAAGTTCTCGGTTTGGTCATTGAAGTTTAGATTAACTGGCGATATAGATCGAGCGATGTCATTAAATGCATCATCATTTGCATCGTTTTGTTCTGTTTGACCAAACAAAGATGCGTGTTCTGGTGTTGAATTTCCATTCAAATTAATTTGATTGAAACTATCGGCTAAATTAGCTTGTAAATTATTTATTTGAGGATTATGATGTTGATGATGATCTTTGAGAATTTTTTTAACTTCTATATCCAATGTTTCTAAATTAAAACCGAGAAGTTCCAAATATTTTGAATTTTTGTTTTGCTCAAATGTCGCCTTAATATAAAAATTATTAAAAGCATATAGGAAAATTTATTATTTCCTTATGATGAACACCTTCCAATTTTATTTTCTAATTTAAAATAATTCAATACTTTTCAAAATTTCTTTAATTTGACAAGTAACTGTAACTAAATTTTCAAAGACGTAATATGTGAGGAGGACATTTCGAAAACACCTCAAACATTAAATGAATTAAGTGACCTCTACAGGTTAACTAGTTTACATAAATGGGACTAGCCTGGTCTTAGTGATGGGCAACCGGTTTGGCCAAAATTTTCGACCCTAAACCCCTTCAAGAATACTCAAAAAATATATCAAACTCTAAAGAATAAAATTAAAGCGGGTTTTAAAACCGAATATCAAAAGCTCGTTAAAAAGGTTTTTGAACTTAACTTTAAAATTATATTTACATTTTATGATGTCGAAAGATAAAGAATTTGATTCTCTACAATTTATTGCCGATCACTACCTGGTCTCATAATCCAAAATCTCAATTTCATCCGAACTAAAGGCGGAGGATACCAGTTTTTATCTTCATACTGATACGGAACAACACCTTACGATTACATCGTTAGTTCAGGAAAATATTCAAAAAAAATGTATCTGTGATGGGTTTAAATTGATTTTCTTATTGAAAGATGTGATCGTAATTTTCAAAATCCGATAATAGCAAAATCATCAAAATTTTTTAAATTTCAAATTTTGCTTTTAAATTTTAGCTTACAATTATAAGAGAGGTTCAGTATCAATTTTGTCCGTTTAAAATTTTATATCGGTAAAATTTGATTAACAGCTGTGCTCATTCTAAAATTAATTTCTTCACTTTTTTTCGTCTATTAGTCCTTGTGAATTTATGAAAATTCGTTTTTAAATTTTTATGGATCATTTTAAGTTTAAAATTCACGACCACCTTTGATGAAATCACCTTGAGGCTAGCAGTAAACTCGGCGTAAACGTAATTAATATATTAGCACAGCATATTAATTACGTTTGGTAGCTTGATTATATTTTTAAAAAATATTTTTTCAGAAAAAGGTCTCGCATGATTTCAATTTAATTTATCGAAGGTTTAGAAGAAAAAAAATTTAGTATATTTTCTAACAATGCACTCATCTGTATCACCAAGTATATTCTATAATTATAAACATGCCTTAATTATGGCAAATTTAAATTCATCGAATTCGACAATTCAAAATAATATTCGAGTTTTTTTCGAAAAAATTATTTTCCAAAAAATTTTCTTTTTTTATTTCTTAGGCTTTCTTATCTTTAAAGTAATAATCGTTGTTTGTATTTTTTAAATAATTTTTGATTGATGTATAATCATCATCAGCAACAAATGTAATCTTCTTTTAATTTAATTTATTAAGATAATTTTCGGTAAAAAAAAACTCTGTAAATATAATGTTTAAACTAAAGAGAAATTCAAGTTTTAATGACATTAGATTTAAGAAAGAAGGGTTTATTTAGGTACAAAAATATTTTGATTACTAAATTATTAAGGATAAAAGAGTATCGTCAGCAAGAATAAGACGATTGTAAGTGAAAAAAATAAACTTTTTAGCTTTTTTTTTTATTTGAAATTTTTTGTTTAATTAGAGATTAATGTTTTATTTTTCAAATCTGTTTTACCTTAGAATAAAAGTAAGAAAGTTGGGCTTTTTAAGCCTATAAAAATTCTAAAAATTATGGTTAAAACTAAGCTGAAAAAAATATTCAGAATCAAGGTTGAGCTTTCTAATGAAAAGATTAGAAAAAGCAATTAAAAAATTTTATTTGCTTTGATATTATTTATTAAAAAAGAGTTAGCAAAACCAGAACCTTTAAAGAGTTAAAAACTATTATTTTTTCTATTTTTTTTCTGTCTAAGGTATTATTAAGTCTGGTCGAAGCAGCCAACAGTATTATTTCGCTTCGTTTATATAAGAATTATGTTATCTTTCAGTTAAATAAAATTATTATATTGCCGGTTTCTTTGCTGCAGTGATATTACCAAAAAATACGAATAGTAATAATGCAATGTTTCGTAATAAGACGTCCCATGACGTTCATAACATTAATTAAAGTCTATGAATTAAAAATATCCTAACTAAATTCAATTAATTTTAAATTTTAAACATTCAATTTTTCTTTAAAGAAAATAAAAAATTTTCAAAAATTTTTATGTTCACCACATAAGCTTTATAATATATCAATAGATAGTCCTAAATGTCCTCTACAAGAAAATATGGTTGGTTAACCCATAGTACCTCCCATGTTTCTATTATACCTTCCCAAAGTTGGTCTCCCAAAAACTTAGCCCAAATGAGTGATGACTTTGGTACTCCATATCTTTGTCGCTAAACTTAACTTTGGGAATTTTTTTTTTTTTAGTTATTAGAGGAAGGCTTGCTCTTAATGTTAATGTAATTTTTTTTGGGTCAAAATGAAATCAGAGCATGGCCCGCACCGCCAGACAATAGGAAAGTCACAATTTTTTCTTAAAACCATTGAGTATTTAAATAGTCAAAATAATAATTAAAAATTGCTTATATTTTTTTGATCTCAACTCAAGTTTTTTTGCAATGATGCTTCTCTCGACCTCCTTTTAAAGAACTTTTTTTCGAATTTAAAAATAATTTCTTTATTTCAATTTTAAATTTGAAAATATGTCTCGATTCAACAAAACATGTGCTAATTGTCCTTCAAGAATAGATACGCCGGAAAAAGTAGTAAGAAATCGAGTTCGAATCGTAGCTGAGTGGTTAATAGGCTTCTTTACTTTACATGATATTAACTGAAGATTTTATAAAATCAAAGCATTTGTCAAATCAAAGCAAGTATGCATACACTCAAGAGCGTTGTGAAGAAAATGGCGACTATTTTTTTGAATATTTTGCTGAGGAGGAGAATCTATTATAAAAACCATTTATATATATATATATATATTTATAGATTCGCTAGGCGTATAAATTCTTGAAGGACAATTAGCACATGTTTTGTTGAATCGAGACATATTTTCAAATTTAAAATTGAAATAAAGAAATTATTTTTAAATTCGAAAAAAAGTTCTTTAAAACGAGGTCGAGAGAAGCATCATTGCAAAAAAACTTGAGTTGAAATCAAAAAAATATAAGCAATTTTTAATTATTATTTTAAATTAAGATATAATGATCATAGGAGCTTTATTTAAATCCATGTAAATTAAGCAAATATCGTCAGCAACGTATAGCAACGATAGGAGAAAAAAAAAAACTTTCAACTAGCTAAGGTTAGACTGTGATAATTTTTTTATCAAAAATCATATTGTCTAAACTCTGACAAATCTTTATTTTAAAAATCCTACCCCATAAAAAATACCTTAAACTCTCTCATTAAGATAGGTTTAAGGACATTTTAAAGTATAAAATAATGGAATATATTCAAGATCAATTATTCAAAATTAAGAATTTAACTTACCAAAATATATTTCCATATAAAAGATTGTGTTTGATTTTTCGAATTTTCAATTTTAAAATTACAATACTCAATTAAATTTCCGGTTTGTAAAGCATTTTCTAAATTTTGAGATTTTTCTACTAGTTCTTTATCAGTTATAACTTGATTTATAAAGACTCGTTGATTAGAAACTTGAGCTGCACTAGGTGCATTTATTTGTTCTGCATGTTGAGTCTCAGCATATTTACCGAATGTAACTAATTTACCACCGAATGCAAATCGAGCACCACATGGTCTTTTCATCCATTTTGGCGCCAGTTTTAATGGTTCTACAACTTGAATTGTTTGCTGAGGCATTGCTATAGGTGATCCTGGAACTTCATTGTTATCGACACCGAAAGAATCCATAATTTTACTTGAAGTCGTTAACGTTACATTAAAACGACCACCCATTAAACTATAAACATTGACTTGAGACTCGAAAGAAGAAGTACAAATTAAATCGGGATTACGTTTAGACCATGATAAATCAAAACACCATTGACCCACAGTTGTCAAGTCATATAAAATTTCTCCATTAACTGTCGGATTATTCGGATTCCAGCATAACATACGAGAATCCTTTCCAGTACTTACTAATAAATTAGAATCTAAAGAACACCATTCGAATGCTAAGATACCCCTTTGATGTCCTTCTAGTACTCGAACAGGAGATGTTGCAAATCGAAGATCCCAAATTTGTAAATAAGGCGATTGATCGTCATCTGAGGATAGACACATCTGAGTGGCAATATCCGGATGCCATGCGACCATTTTAGCCTTCATTTTAGACATAGTATCACTTACTTTAATAATACTTTCATTCTTTCTCAAATCCCAAACATTACATTTACCAGATGATGTGGATGCTAAAATATGCTGTACTTGTTTGTTCCAAGCAACGCTATTTATATCATCGAGTGGTTGTTGTTTGGCTCCAGGAGTCATTGGAGTTTGAGGATTGTTTAAATCCCAAATAAATATATCCGACGAGCTAGCACCACTAGCTAATAAATTATGTTGAAATGGGTTTATATCTAGAGAATAAACTTTGCCTGTGTGCTTTTCCAAAGTCTGAACCAAAGAGCTTGAATTAGATAAGATCTTTTCATAGTCGTATAGACAAATTTTCGAATTTTCAAAGCCTCCAATTATTAAATTTTTATGATTAAGCGATGAGTAATCCGACCAAATTAACTTGGAAAATCGCGACTCAGTTTCAACTGATCCACATAATTCAAGCTCGTTACTCGCACTAGAAATATCCAATTTATACAATTCAATAGTTGGATGTATATTATAATTCGAGTCATTTTGTTCCGAAGCAGTACCTGAAGCTACATAAATAGGATATAAGTTAGCGGGTGAAAAGGCAACATTAGCTATTTTGTTATTTATTTCTTTGATTTTCATTCTTGATTAATTAAAAAAGAAAATTTAAAAACTTAAAGGTTAATATTTTAAAGGAGAAAGAAATTTTTGTATTTATTTTATTTTTTTATTTTGGAACACGTAGCCAAATTATAAAGTTTTATATTCAATTTTATTTTTTGAAATATGAAAATTTCTAATATCTAAATTATAAAGTATGTGTAGGTTTTTTTTTTTATTTTTTTTTTTTGAAAGCTCAAAATGTATGTACATATAAATATACGTGCTCTATAGGAATATTTGCGCTAAAAAAATATTTGAAATTTGCAATTTGCAATGTATATAAATGGATTCTAAGGATGAACTAGATTTTTGGAATCAACTAAATTTCTGATAAGTGTAGTTTTTAATATAAACAAAATCGATTTATCTAACTTTTATTAGACTTGTGTATTTTCCTAGAATTTGTCTTATTTATTTTCAAGTATTCAAATCACCAATTAAAATATTCAAAGTATAAAAACCTAATTGGCATATTGACATTCCTAAATACATTGTAGAGGTATTTGCACTTAAATTTTCTCTATAAAAGACATTAATATTTATTTTATTTTAAAAATTTTTCAAAATTAGAGACTCAAAACTTAAATTAATTACTCTAATTGACTGTTTTCCTTATTTGCTTCACTTGGCGTCAATAAAATTTTTTCATCCAAACAATTTACCAGCATATATCTTTCTAGGTAATTTATTCACTATTTCCTGAGTCTCACTGTTAAGTGACCAAACATACTAAGTCGATCGAGTGATATTTTTTTTTGACTGATCTCACATTAAGGTCACATCTAATAAAAAATGTTTTCGTGAAAGCTACATTTTCCGGGAAAGAAAATTCTTTAATTTTTCATAGTGATAATTTTTTATAAATGATTATCTCACTGCAGGACAAATAGTTGTAAATGACCGCAAGAAAAAAAAAGGACTGAGATCCATTTGATATTTTAAAATTTTTACAGACTTACAGTTTCCCTTGGAATTTTTTTAAATTTTTTGAGAAAATGGAATTTTATTCTCTTCCAAAGATCCAATTTAAATCTCTTGGGATCTAATCTCACTCCCATACATTGAAATCAGGCTCTAATTGAGGTCTACTAGAGAATTTATAAATTAAAAGCCTTTCGAGATGGTTAAAATTGCGAAGATGTTCGATCCAATAGAGACCGTAGACCAAACTTTTCAAAAACTGATTCAAATTATTTTTTGCTTGGAATTTTACTCATTCGTAATTTGTTTAGTTCATACAGCAGTTGCCACGAAAAAGTGGCATTACCATTACCATTACCGTTACCGTTACCATTACAATTTTCGAAAGAATACCTTTTATAAATTTTTTTTTTGAGATATTTCTAAAATTTTTTTTTGATAAAAAATCGTTAAAAAATTTTAAAAAAATATTTCGAAAAAAAAATTTATAAAAGGTATTTTTTTCGAAAATTGTAATGGTAACGGTGACGGTAATGGTAATGCCACTTTTTCGAGACAAGTGCTGTAAATGCCAAAAAGAATTATGTTTGCAAAAAGTCAAAAAATTTCAAAAAGTTGTTGGTCAATTTAGGAGAAAAATGTCAATTAATAATTTCAAGCTGAGAATTCGGTTCCCCATCGTCGATAGATCTGTGTTTTACTCAATAAAGCACCAAGAGAAATTTTTTGTTGTTACCCATTACGGACTCGAGCTCACAATCTTCTTCGCCAAATCGGCTTTCATCATCAAACGACGTAAAAAGCTCACATATCCTCTTCCCAAATTATTATTTTCCGTGAAGCGAATTCAAGGATTCAGAAGAACAAAATAAAATGGTGTGGCGAAATTTCATTATTTACTTCTAAACCGATAAGGGGTAGGGGGTCTCGATGGACCATCAGATAACCACGGATAGGGTGTTAAACATTATGTTCGATAATGATAAGTGAAAAATGCAATTTATCAAAAAACACTCATAGTTTTTTCTATTTTTTTCTCGTATTTGACCTGTTCGAGCAAATTTTTTAATGGAAAATTTTGTTTTTATGATCCCAGAACCTTCACGCTAATAGAATTTCGATCTCAAATTCGAATTCCTTGCCAAGGAAACTTTTGCATTTTTCATTGATATTAAATTCATATATTTCGAAAAAAAAACCTTAGAAACGGGATCTTTATGGGATCCCACGAAGTTAATAAAAATGGCAAGTTGTTTGCGATTTAGTGTCAATATTCTTACTATTTCTTCAATCATTTAAAATAAAAGCAAAAACTGTCGAAAAAACAACATTAAAATTTTGTTTTTCTCTTAAAAAATCGAAATATCGGTATAACGTAATTTATTACTGAAGGAAACTATTACTGAGTAAAATATTACTGTAGAAAATATTACTGTTCTTATTTATCACTGAAAAATAAAAAGGAATTCATTACTGAATGAATATTTTACTGAAAAATAAAAAGGAATCTATTACTGGACGAATCTTTTCCTGGAAGTTTTAAAATAAAAAACAAAGAAACTTTTACTGACTGAATTTATTACGGAAATTATTTATTTTAAACAAATAAAACACTAAACAACAATTTTTAAAAACACTATTTTAGAAAAAAAAACAAAAAGAATTACAAATAAAAAGTTTTAGATTATAAGTGAGTCAAATGCCTTTCTCTGTAACGAATATGAACATATCCTTCTTCTACACGAATTAGTTTTTTTATTCTCATATTTGCATTATCATTATTTAGTGCTACTCTTGATACCACTTGAGCTACTCTCGATACCCTCTCCGACTTAACCTGTCCTGGGTATTGGAACATGAATATCTAATAGATTGGTCTTAAACCAATAAAGATAATTTTCATGTATGGCAATATGGTGCGAACCCCTCTGGGAATTTTACGATCACCGCAGAAATTACTGTCAATAAAATAAAGATTATTTGAAATTTTAATTTTAAAATAATTTTAAAATTTAATAAGTTAACGAAAGTTTTAATAATGAAAAAAAGGAACTAATTACCTTAAATCTTTGAAAAGCAGTTTCCTTAAATTTTATTTTGATCAAATATAAACTAATCTCCCAGTTTTTTGTCAAAAAAGTGTTTTCACTATATGAAAAATGTGTCCAAAGTGTTTTATAATTTATTCAGTAATTTATTCTTCAGTGATAATTTCCTTAATTTCAATTCAGTGATAGTTTCTTTCAGTAATTTAAATTTTATTTTCAAAACAGTAATAGTTTAATTCAGTAAATTATTCCGCAGTAATTTTTTTTCAGTAATAGATTATATTGAATCGAAATATCCTAATAATAAAAATTAAAGAATTGATAAAAATTTTATCAACGCATAAATTGTGTGGTCCGAAATTAATTTATTCTAATTTTTTTAAATGAAGACGTGAATTATTCCTTTCTGTTTTAAGCGGTAAATCATCTTTTATTAATTTTCATTTTTTTCATTTCGAGTAATCAGCTATTCAACTTTAAAATTTTAAAAAGCGAACTTATTTTAAATTTTTTATTACTGTGGCGTGGTCTCAACAAATAATAATTTAAAAATTTTGTTTATAGATAAAAAGATAAACTAGTATTTCTTACAAATATTAGTTAGTTTTAACCGGCGCCACAGTATTTTTAAAAATGGTGTGGTGACCGCCACACTTCGCCATAACGTGTCGCCGCCACTGTATACAAAAATTTTAAACAAAATTTGCTTAAAACCTTTTAGCTAAGTTTCTTTGTAGTTTCATCATAATTTTTAGTTCAGTCGAGAACTTCATATTTCAGTATTTATGAAATATGTAATTTTTAAGACCGCATTGTAACAAGAAATTATTTTATAATTTCAGCAAATATTGACAAGATTCAAATCAATATTTTTTTAACAATTTAGTTTGTGAAATCATTGAAAAACTAAAATCTTGAGACTTAAATTTACCTTATTTTAAAGACATTTTTTAATTTAGACACATTTTCAAAAAGCTTGCTTACAAGAAATTGAAATTCTCAAGAACCGTATTTTTCATTTAAAATTCATTTCAAGAGTTTAGACGAAAAGATATTCAGGGCTTTTTGAGGATGATTATTTTATAAATAATATTTTTGCATTCATGAATATCATTTTTACATAATACTTGGATCCTCAAATTTCTCAAAATAAAACAACTTTTTTAATTTTCTCGAAAATTATTTTTTGTTTTTTCGAAAATTAAGCTTCTAATTTTTTTCAAATTTTTTAATTTGTTTTTTTTTTAAATAAAATGGTTAATTTAAGCTTAAAAAAAGAGAAAGAAAAATTCTGTTTGTTTAATTGTAGCTGTAATTAAAAAAGTCGATTTAAACCAATCATTCAAAGTTAACTTATAACTGTACTTTTAATTAAAGAGTCTAACTTACTTTAAAAATAAAAATTTCAAGTCTGTATAAAAGCTTTGAAATTTTTAGTTTGATTGATATTTGAAATAAAAAATTATTATTTAGAAAATTATTCCAAGGATCTAAGATTAGCATTCATACATTTATTTAAGAACACGTTTTTACCATTGAGTCTTTTTTTTCTCTTAAATCAAATACGAAAAATTTGTCACTTTAAATTCTGAAAATAATAATTCCAAATAATTCTGGCAATTATTATTATTTTTTTTTCAAAAAATATTTTATTCATAAAAACAAAAAAAAAAATTTTTTTTTTGTTATATCATGCAATTTTTCAATGAACTAAAAAAGCAAAAAATGTTAGCAACATAAACAAGAAGAAGAAGAAATATAGAAAAAGAAAAATTTAAAATTTAGAAATTTTTTGAAAGAATTCAACAAAAAATAAACTACTTTTTTGTAACATTATACTTGAGGATAAGTATTGAATTAATTCTAAAGAAAAAATAAGAACTTTGGAGTTGATATAAATTATATTTTTTTCTTAAATTGAAAGTCTTCACTTTGAAGATTTTTCTAAATTTAGATGAGTCTCATAAAGATCTCGCTATAGAATTCAAAAATTAAATGATCGAACAAACCAAATAGAATAGGCCTAAATAATGACTATTAAATTTGACGATTTACTCTACCAAATAAATGACTTTGGTAAATTTCAAAAGATACGATACATTTTGATTTGCCTAGCTGGAATATTGCCGCCAATTGCAACTTATATCCACTCTTTTTTAGCTGCTTTACCTGAATTCACATGCAATAATGTATCAATAGACAAAACGAATTCCAATATAACTAATCTAATCAAATCTAATTGTGTTTATCATGTTGGAAATGGTAGTTATACAAGTTGTGACTCATGGTCTTATGACAAGAAATATTTTGATTCAACTCTTACGGAAGAAGTTAGCTGAAAAAATTTAATTAAGTTTATTTTGAAAAAAATTAAATTTTTTTTTAAAGTGGAATATGGTTTGTGATCGATCATTTTTAAGATCCAAAGTTCAATCGATTTACTTTTGTGGTTATTTAGTTGGTTCGTTGATGTTAGGAAATTTAGCCGATAAATTTGGTAGACGTCCAGTAATGTTATTTAGTTTCTTCTTGATATTGATCGGTTTCATTGGAACTACTTTTGGACCTCAACAATCTTATGGATTTTTAATTAGTTATATTATTTATTCGATTAGTAGATTTCTAATGGCTTGTGGAACTCGTGGTATTAATGAAACCGGTTATGTTTTAGGTAATTTTTTTGTTATAAAAAAAACTTCAAATGCGAAAATAAAATCTCCCAAACTTGATAAAACAGGATTAATTATTAGGGATAACCAATTTGGAATTTTTTTTTTCTTCTTTTTCTATTCCTGAGTTGTTTTTTTTAAGTTTTATGAAGAAAAGACATAATTAGAGATCATCTCTAATAAAAACTTTCAAGCTTTAGTAACGAGTGTCGCTAACAACAATAAGAAAGCTGTTTTGAGCGTTTTTAACGCAAATCAAACTGTGTTTTAAACGTTTATTTTGAAAAGTATTTTATTTTTTAGATTTATTTTTTTCCAAACGCTTTTTGTGTGTTTTTCAGTATCGTTCTCAAAGTCTTATGAAATTATTTTATTAAAACGGCGTTAAAACAGTGTTTAAACAATGTTATTTTTCTACAGTTAAAAGTAAAAAAAAAGGTTTCTGAAGAGTATCCCTTATTTTTTATTGCATAGAATTGTAACATCTTTTCTTATTAATTTCAAATCTAATTTGTTATTATGAGGAGAAATTTTTTTAGTTTAATATTATAATATAAACCGTGACGGGTACTTTTTCCTCGGTTCAAATTTTAAGGGAAAAAGTACCCCGTTGAGCTTTCTTTTCTGATTAGTGAATTGGTGACTGATAATTAAAGAAATAATCTATATGTTTAGAATTTTTCTCCTAAGAAAAATTCTAAGCTTTTATAAGAAACTAGACTAACTGAAATTCACTCAAAATCTTTAGAAATTTCAGACTTAATTATTTTTAAAGTTTTCTTTATTAGTACTATTATTAACTCGGAATCTATCCCTCCTTAATAAAGTGTAATTAGAATTCGAATAAAAACTAAATGGAATTAATTCATCCAATTTAGTCTCGTTTAAGGAAATAATATCATATAAACCTAACGATATGACCTCATTGATTTCATTGATTTAAAAAAAAAAATGAATTGATAATTAAATGTAATATCTTTAACCCTAAGTTTTTATACCAAAATTTAAAAGAAATTATTATGTTCAAAAGATCCCTAAATTGTTTTTTTTCCATAATTTTTTTTTCAATGATTTTGTCATTTAGCATTGGAACTTGTGAGTACTAAAAAAAGAACTTATGCTGGAATCGGGTTCGAAAATTTTTTTTCGCTTGGTCAGTTAATTTTAGTATTAGTTGCCTATTTTGTACGAGATTGGCGAAACTTATCAATGATATTTACTTTTGCTGTTATTCCATTTTTAACTTATTTTTTGTAAGTAATCTCATTAAAATGGAAAAAAAAATTGTTCAATATTAAAATAATTAAAAAATTTATATAAGTATATTACCCGAATCGCCAAGATGGTTAATTTTAAACAATAAACAAGATAAAGCCTTGGAAGTCTTAGAAAAAGTTGCCAAAGTAAATAAAAAAACTCTCAATAAATCTTCATGGAACGAATTTTTAAATCAAGTAAAATAAACAATTTTGTATTCATGTTAAATTTTGAACCTTTTAAATATTTTTTTATTAAATTTTAAGTCTCATAAAACAGAGAAAAAAGAAAATTTTTTAACATTAGTCAAATCGTTTATAAAATATCCGAATATGGCCGTCTTATTTTTTACTGTTTTATTTAACTGGTATGTTTGGTTCTTTTAAAAATTAATTAAAAAATTTAATTTGAAAAAAAAAAATTTAAAAGGCTTGTGAATAATTTTGTGTTTTATGGAGTTAGCTTGAAAAGCATTGACCTTGGGGTTAATCCATATTTGAGTTTTGCAATTTCAGCTTCAGTTGAAATACTGGCTTATTTTTCAACTATTTTATTAATAGAAAAATTCGGTCGAAAAATACCTTATCTAACATTTCTTTTATGTGCTGGTTTATCGTGTCTATCACACGTTTTCATAAGTAAAGTAATTTTTCTTTGTTTACTAAATTTCAATTTTAATTTTTTTTTTAATATTTTTAGCTCAAGTTGAAATCGGCCTTCTTATGGCAATGATTGGTAAATTTTGTGTTTCTGCGAGCTATGCTATTTTACGCCTTTATTCAAATGAAGTTTTTCCGACATCGATTCGAACTAGTTGTATTGGAATATGCTCTATGTTTTCAAGAATTGGTGTCATTTTAGCTCCGTTTATAATTCAATTAGTAAAAAATAAAAATTAACTTTTATCAATTTTCTAAGGTTCAAATTTTTTTCTTATTTTTAAAAAGGGAGAAAATGGTTGGCGACCAATGCCATTTTTAATATTTGGCATTTGTGCTGTTTCAGGTGCATGCTCAACTATATTCCTACCTGAAACTTTAAATAGAAAGCTACCTGAGACCATCGAAGAGGCTCAGAGTTTCAAAAAAGAAAAAACTAAATTAAAACATGATATTTCCGTTGAGGCCAAGTTAATTAATGAAACAGTATCATAATACAAATAATTCAGACTTAAATGCTCAATTTTTTTTATTTGACTAAAAAAATATTTAAATTATAAAATTTTTTCTTTATAATTTATTTTTTTTAATTTTAACTTAAAAAATTCCATTCATTTTATACGAGAAATAAATAAAAATAGTTTTTAATATTTTAGTTGATTTTTTATTTTTTTATTAAAAAAAATTGCATCATGATATGTTCTAAAGGTTATGGTCTTCAAAATACTGCAATAAAAAAATACTTTATTAAAACTTTTTAAAAAGACTCAATCTGATTGGAGATGACGCTACTAAAATTAATGTTCTAAATATATTTTGATCTCGTTCAAGAGCATCTAAAATGTTTTTATTTCAAAAAACTTATAAAACTTAAAATACTATCCTGGTCATTCATATGTTCCAAAAATGAATGTTAATGAATATTCACAAGTATTCATTTGTATTCACGTGAATTCTTTTGAATGTTCATGAACGTCAATGAATTTTTATGAAGTAATTTGAGCAGAAATGAATTTTCATTTTTGGAACAAATGAATGGCCAGGATAGTATTTAAACTTTGCCATTATTTATAATCCCAAAAACTTACATCATAATCTGAAGTAAGGTGGTTAAAAAAAAAGCGAAACAATCGGGAAATAAAATTAAGAGATCAGAACTTGTTTTTGGAAAATAAAAAAGCCCTCGCTTTTTTTCAACCTTCGTAACGCTTTGATTTGCCATGCTAACGGTTTATTTATTTCTAAATATTGCATTAACGCTACTCCTAATAATCTTTTTACTTCAAGGAAGCTCAAATTTAAGATTTCTTTTATTTCTCTTGATTTCCACACTCTCTTTTATAAAAAATTTGTCTAAATACTGCACTGCTATCAATTTAATGTCGAAGCCGTACCGTACCGTAGCGTACTAGCGTTCCCTGCCGTAGCATACCCTAATTGCGTTTATACTGAAACAAGAAAATATATCAAAGTGAGAGACATTTTGTGAATACACTGAATAAAAGATTAAAGATCGAATCTAGAAAAAAATTCCAATAAAATTTAGACAATGATCAGTTTAAATTTTAAAATTAGAAAAAAAAACCTACCTGAGACACATGGGCTAATATTTAAAAATTTTCACACACGAGGTAGGGGGGTGACGAATTCTTAACTTATATCTATATTTTATTTTTAGGAATTGATGGGCTGAAATTTTTGCTTTTTGACAGACTTAAAAATTTCTGACCCTCTATAACTAGTAAATCTTCTCCAATTCGACAAAAATCAAAAAGCAAAAATTTTTTTAAGTTTTAAAAAATACAATCTAAATGCTTTTACAAATTTTTCAATTTTATAAATTGAAATCACACCGTTTAAGTTAAAGTTCTGAATATAAACTTTAGAATTTTCTTTTTTCGACCTCAGTATGCGAATTTTTTTTTCCTCCTACCCCCTGTGAGACATGAATAATTTTCTTTATTTTTTTTTAGTAAAAAGCCCTAGTTTTATTTTTGGTGATTTCGAATGCTGTATACTTTTCTTTTAAAAAGCTTTTAATTTCACAAAAATTATAGAAAGTTTTATAGAAAATTGATACATCGTCAAAATGTAATTTTAGTTTTTCTAACTTTTTGTTATTAGAATGAATTTAAAAGTTTTGGTAGACTGTTGTTTCTCGTTTAAAAATTTTACTATTTTTCAAGGGAAAAAATTTTAGCAGGTCATTTGAAAAACAATTTTTTTTAAAAGGGTGTATTCAAAAAGCTGTATTTTCTAATTTCAGTATAAACGCTAGTACTCTACGCTACCCTACGACATAAAATTGATTAGCAGTGCAGTATTATAAAAAATCAAAAAAAAGAGAATATTCAAAAATATTTATCTTTCTGTATTTGTGAAAAATGTGAAAAAAAGATAGCCTTTTTATTGTAATTATTAACCAATTTTTAGTATACCTTTGGAAAAATGTCGATTATGTTTCTTTATTTTTCTTACAGAACAAGTTAAGTTATTTCATAAAAGGAGATTTTCATTCGGCTTATTCATTTTTAAAATTAGTCATAAATGAATACTCACATTTAAAATCTTAAATTTTCATCATGTCACAAATAAGACAAAATTAAAGCTTTCAAATGCTAATTTACACTAGGCATAATTCGTTATTCATCATCAACTATATATATACATATTTTTCAAAATTAAAATTTTTATCAATTAATCAAAATTTTACTTTTGTTTTTTTTGCTATTTTATATCAAACAAAGTTTACACTAATACCTTTTAAAAAATGGTAAACTTACTTAAATTAAACATTAAAAAACTACCATAACTTAAAAAATTCTTAAAAGATTCAATTTTTGCTATTGTTCAGTAGACAAGGCAAATTGCGTTTACAAAAATGGTACGTGGCATACCCGGATAAAGTCAAAAAGAAAATAATTCGAGAGCTAATTGCAACTATACTTTCACGTAAGCAAAAAATGAGTAGTTTTCTCGAATGGAAAGACTCAAAAGTTGTTTACAAGAGATATGCTAGTCTTTATTTTTGCTCTTGTATTGAACAAGAAGACAATGAATTAATAACTCTTGAAATCATTCACAGATATGTTGAATTATTAGATAAATATTTTGGAAGTGTAGGTTATCTGTAAATGTATCTCTCTCAAAGCTTAATTATAAAATTTTTTTAAAGGTTTGTGAATTAGATATAATTTTCAATTTTGAGAAAGCTTATTTTATGTGGGATGAATTTGTAATTGGTGGCGAGGTCCAAGAAACAAGCAAAAAGAATGTATTAAAAGCAATATCGGATCAGGATATGATTCAAGAGGTATTTAATTTTTATTTTTGTTAGGAGTAAAGATTTGAAAATTAAAATAATGCCTACAAAGTTAAGCTAGAGAAAGAGTATTTTCAATAATAAATTTATTGTATTTTTTATTTGAAGGAGGAAACACCACAGGGATTTTTCGAAGATCACGGTCTTGGTTAATTTTACAACAAATTTAAAATCATGACAAATTATTTTTTAATTTAAAAAAAAATATTTTTTAAATTATTCGTATTGGATTATGAAATGATGAAAATATTAATTTTTTTTTATTTTGTCATTTTTTGTTGTTCTTTTATTATTATTATTTTTCTGCTAAAATAAGAGAGAACTGCCAAATAAGTAAATTTGTGAATCTCCATTCCATAACAAAATCTCTTTTTCTTTTTTTTTAAATCTCGCTTGGTATTTCTCTCAAAAAGCATTTTATTTTATAATAAATGTTTAATTTTTAGTATTCTTTTTATTTCTTTTCATTCCATTCAAGTTATAAACTAACAATTCACCGCTTAAGGTAGTAAAAAATATATTAATAAATCCTTATTTATGTGTTTGTGTGTGTGTTTTTGTCATTTTAACTTAGCTTTAGAAAAATTGTTAATTGATAATACCATCTTTTTAACTTGTTTTTTATTTTTTGAAGGACGAAATGGAAGATAATGGTTCGATTATGCAGCAATTGGGAATTTTTTAAGAAAATTCAATCTCAACTTATCTTTTTTTTCTTAGGTATATTTAAATAGAAACAACATCTATTAAGCTTTTTGAAAAAATTCCAAGTTATTTTTCTTAATTTTATAAAATAGTATTTTATTCATTTAAATTTAAATAAATTATTTATTATTATTTTTTTGCTACAGTAATCTTAAAATCGTATATGAAAACCTTGGAAAGCCAAATTTTTAGCAGGGGTCAATTTTTTTTTAACTATGGGGGTTCAAAGTTGAGATGTTGTTTCACCATACAAAAAGTATTTTCAACAGACATGGTGAAACTTTTCAGTGCACATACTGAAAATCAAAACATACAAAAAATTTCAACGCACAAAATCTGAATAACATACATATTTTGACCTTAGAAAGTTTCTTAACACTAGAAGCACCAAATTTTTCTTTACAACATTTTTTCAAACTAGGTGAATTTCGAAATCATTTACCGGTGAAAATAGAAAATCTTTTTTATTCAATTTTTTTTTGCCTTTATTTTTTTAAAGAATTTAAAATTTTTGAAAAATACGGTTTTTTCGAAAAAATAAAATTTTATTAAAAAAAAAAGTGAAAAAAAAAAGAAAAAATATTTGAAAGAAAATTGACAAAAAAATTTTTTGAGTCCGTCCGGTACGGTAGTACCGTCGAGTCCGTCCGCCATTCGATACGATACGTTCGCAATACGGCTAAGTCGCGAATTCGATAGAAGTTCTCTATGTAAACTATTTTCAAATTTTAATTTATGAACATTAAATTGATATTATTTAAAACAAAAAAAATAGAAAACTTAAATTAATAAAATAATAACAAACTATAGAAAATTTCATCTATTTTTTATTTGCTTTACGCTCAGTTCTTCCTAGATCTTTATTCAACGCAATCTGTGCATTAGACTCATTTTGAATTTATAACATGGTACTGACGAAAACAGTTTTGTACCATGGTATAAATTCAAATTAGTACCATGGGAAATTTTCTTTTGTACCCCCATAATTTTGGTCAAAAAAATGTATACAAAAACGTGATTATACCATGGTACAAAACCGAAAAATTTATTTTGTCCCAGGTACAAAAAATGAGGGAATACGGTATGAAAATTGGTGTCCCGAAAAGAAAAGAAGCTTTAATTTATAATAAAGCTTAGAATAAGAAATAAAAGATTCCAGTGATGAAATTTGCTTTCACTGTGTTGAATATTTTTTTAATTGATTTTTTATAACAATTTGAATATTTTGCTTGATCTTGGCTATTTGAATGTTTTGATATTTTTTTGTGTTTAAATCAACAGTGACTTAGCTTTTTAACATATTGATCCATGATCCTTTTTAAAAATCGAATGAATTAGACAAAAGAAATCAGAGTTATGATGCAATTTCTTATAAATTTTTTATCGCTCCGATTATTAAATTTTGAATTAAAACACTGTTTTTTAAGGAAGATTAATTAATGATGTATTTAAGAATTTTCTATAAATCGGTTTTAATTTGTAAATCTCAGTCTAAAAATCAATTTCCGAATAAAAAATATTAATTGTTTGCATTCAAGAATTTAATAAGGAAACAGACGTTTAATTTTAAGCTATAAAAATGTTAACAGAAATTAGAAAAAAAAAATTAAAATTTAAAAAAGATGAATATTACCGATGATTATGGATACATAGCCTGGGCATCTAAAACAGGTGCAACAGTTGTCTATTACTTGAACATTCTCGTATTTGGTCCAGGAATCTTACTGAATATAATACAAATATTATTGTTTCAAATGAAAAAATTCAACCGTACAACAATGGGATTCTATTTTACAATAAATAGTGTAATAAATATTTTAATAATTGGATACTTGATGATTTATGGTATTCCAATGTCACAAAATATAGTTATACAATTGAACTCAGATTGGAACTGTCGAATTTATCTTTTTTTATTAAGAATTTTTTATCAATGTAGTTCTTGGCTTAATGTAACAGTTACAGCAGATAGATTTCTATTTGTTCTTTTTTTCAATAAATTTAAGTTTCAAAATAACCGCAAAATATTATTAATGATTCTGTTTGGCATATTAATTGTGATCGTAATGGTAAATACGCCAAACCTTTTGTTCTATATTGTCGAGGTCAAAAGCAACTCAACCCAAACATCTTCAAGGTACTGTACAGCTCATCCGACAGTTCTTTTGATTCGGGATATATTTGCTATTTCAATTCGCACTATAATCCCATTCATTTTAATGTTTTTTATGAATATAGTTCTTATAATGAAAGTGAGAGAGTCAAAGATGAAGTTCAAGCAATCAAGAAATATGAATCAAGAAATAAGATTTTCTTTGACTGTGATTGCGACAACTATGATATTTTTAATAACCTATACTCCCAATGTAATCTGGATTGCGTTGACAAACAATTTTCTAAATGATCAATCAATTAAACAAAGACAAACATACAATGCATTCTTATTTTTGTTCGAGATTACATCATCCATAGGATATTTTGTGAATTATGGAATGAACATTTTTGTTCATTTTGCGTTTAATTCAGTTTTTCGTAAGGAGGTTTTGAGACTATTAGCTCAATATTTAGGAATATGGGCTGTTAAGATTAAGCCTGAGAATACAGCAAACTCAAGTAATAACTATAGAAGCAATAAATCCACTAATCCACTTAGAGAAAAATAAAAACAATTTTTTTAGTCAAAATTTTATTTATTGGTGATACTGTGCTTTCTCAGAATTAACGTCGTACTGTTCTCGTATTTCAATAATTTTTTTCTGTAGTTTACATTAAATGTGATTAAAAGAGGGCTTAATAACAGTCTTTTTACGTTTAGGTTTACATGTAATAATACTTGAATTTCTCTTATCTTGGAATTATGATCAAGCGTTTACGGTCAATAAAAATTTTCTATTCATATTATTTTCAATGTTTCAACTGCTTTTAAAATATTCAATATTGCTTCAGTAAATTTTTAATTAAATTCTTTAAATTTTTTCGAATAAAAAATTTAAATAAAAAACTAATATATTATTTCCTCGAGAAGATTTGACCAGTGTTTTTTGTTGTCTATTGCATTAACAGCTAATGTTAATAATAATCTCGAAAAATCTTATTTAAAATGGTAAAGTTTTCTTTTAATTTAATTTTCGCGTATTTTTAGCAAAAGATTTTACATATAAAAAATATTTAAATTCATCACACTAGACTTATATTAAAATAAGTCTAGTGTGATGCTTAAAAAATGGTGGAGTTCCATAAACCAAAAGACTAAGGTAACGATAAAAAATAAATAATTAAACACTTTTTATAATTAAATTATGAAAGCTTATATTAACCCTTATCCGTCTAAAACTGGGTCAGAAATAACCCGAAAAATGCAAAAATAAAAAAAAATAAAAGATTGAAGAATTTTGAGCCGGTAGAAAATGCTTTTAATTTTAACATATGAGCGTAAAAATTATACTGCACTGCTCCCGAATTAGCGTCGTACGCGTACCCGTACCCGTACCCGTACCCGTACTCGTACTCAGAGCGTACTAAAAAAGTATAAATTCTATTTAAAATAAAATTTTTGATCCACAACAGTTGATTTCGGATAAATTTGATGTAAAATTAAAAGAATTTCTTGATATGTTTCTCTTTCTTGAATTTCTTATTCTAAAAATGTCATCAAATATTGAAATCTTAAAAAAAAAATTAAAAAATTTAATTTAAAAAAAAATAACAACATTCATTCAAAAAATTTTAAGAAAAATAATTATAAATAAAAAAGTCATATACAAAATCGTGATGTAAATGAATGCAAGAAAAATTTAATTGTCTGTTCAAAATTAAACAACAATTTCAAAAAACATTCAAAAATGACGAAAAAATTTTTTTCATATAAAATTTTCAGTTTAAAATATTTAAAAAAAATTTTTTTTAGAACGGGTACTGGTAGGGTTGGGCCAAAAATTCTTTTTTAAATAAGATTTACACTTAAAAAAATTTATGAAAAAAAAAAATTTTTTTAGTACGGGTACGGGTACGAGTACGAGTTCCAGTACGGGTACGGGTACGCGTACGACGTTAACAATTATTTGAGTCGGGTCATTTTTGACCCATTTTAGCATTTAATGTAATTTTTTATATTTTAGACGGATAAGGGTTAAAAGAAAAATGCCTTAAACTGACATTGAAAGCTTCATTTAATTTTAAAAAATCAAAAAAACACAAATTTATTTTATTCATATTTTACCGGAACCGACGTGGTGATAAAAGTGAACGTAGACTGTATATTGATATACAATTGGTTCAATTTTTTGTGTTCTATCAAAATATTACATACAATTTTGAATATTGCAATTTAAAAATAATCTGAAATATTAAATAAAAAAGATGGCGATAAGTTTTAAAACATTAGTTTACTATTTTTTTGGAGAATTTAAATTAATTTTTAGAACTCGATGAAATTAATTTTTTTGAAAAATGTGATTTTTTATTAAAAAAATAATTCAAACTGTCGAATTTTAATACTTGGATTTCGAAAATTAGAATTTTTTCAAGAGAATCTGCCTAAGTATTCCAGTGTGTTTTTCGATATCAATTTTTTTTGCCATTATCAAACATGCTGGCATACTTAGACAATTTATCAAACTAAAAAAAAGACTATAATAAAATTCAAAATTTTAATTTTAGTGTTTTCTAAATAGTTAAATTTTTTATTATTTTTTTCGACAATAAGTATTAGTGCCAGCATGTTTGGTAATTATTGACATTGAAAAACACTATGGCTCACAAAATGTCAAATTGTCGAATTTTGATGCCCCTATACCGTATACCCTTGCAAATAAACCCGTGCCCTTAAACCCGAAATTCGGGTTTAGCCCCACGGGCTACGTACCATCGATCCCATGTTATAATGTCCCTAATTAATCGACCATGCACATAAACCCGAAATTCGGGTTTTAATGCGCTTTTAACTACCGAAAACTGGAAATAAATGCCGGGTTAAAACCCGAATTTCGGGTTTAAGGGCACGGGTTTATTTGCAAGGGTATACGGTAAATCAACAATTTGAATTTTTAGTGATTATTTTCTTGATAATTTGTTAAAGTATGCCAGTGTGCTTTTTCATGTTCATAATTTCTTTTTTTGACATGACCAAACATATTTTGACAATTGATCAAATTAAAATGAGGACATTATTAAAATTCAAAATATTGCAAAACTAACCTCCATTTATTTTTTATTTAAATTTTTTGAGTTCTTTCAATATTTTACTATTGAAAATTTCAAAATTGTATCTAAAATTTAAATAGAACACAAAAAAATAAACCAATTTATCTTTTAATTAAACTCGCATAATAAAAGTTTAGCCTTTCTACATTTCCTATGTTTTTTTCAATTTTTTTTACGATCGGATCAAAAAGTTATTTTTAAATATTTCTGATTTTAAATTAGATTTTAAAACTCTCTGAAAAACTTATTCAATTTCTTGTCGAAAAATTTTTAAAATGATTTTTGATAATGACTTTTCATTAATTAAAGCTTTATTCCGCTTCGTACACGAATAAAAAACGCTAATATATTTTCAAATTATGATAGAAAGCTGGAAACCGGTGGGTGTCGGATTAACGAGTATTGAATGTAATAATATTGACATGTAAAAAATTTTTTCAATTTTCTTTTTTTGACCTGCTGCAAAAAGCACTTAGCAAATACCTACCGACAACAAAAATTGTTGTATAATGAAACAAAAATTGCTGCAATAATTAAACTTTTTCTAATGATGAACAAAGAAAAATCGAAAATTTTTTCCTGCTAAATTTAAGAAATGCAATTTTGCACGTAACTAAGAAATTACTTTTTAGCGTTTTGCTTAATGTTTTTTGCAGATAAAAATTAGAAACAAAAAATTTAAAATACCGATCGCAGAATATAAATTGAGTGAAAATTTAGAAAAAGATAATTATAATTTGAAATAATTTAAAATGCAATTAATAACGGAGATAAGATGTCTTAAACTCGATTAGAAAAAACTAGTACAGATTTAGCAATAATCTTAAAAAATTGAGTTCAAAATTTTTTAAATATTAAAGCAAATAATTAAAATTTGAAATTCAAACTGAGAAAAAAAATACAAAAAGAATAAAATAACACTGAACAACAATTGAGATAAAGGAATTATAATTATTGCAAGCGAAATTTAAATTAAGTCGTTGATATGAAATATGCTATTTTAATATGTTTTCTAGCCCATTTGGTCATTTAATTTATTGCTTGTTAAAATAAAAAAAACTGATAATTCCTTTATCATTTTTGCATTTAAAAGTTGATTTATTTTCAAGATGATTATGATGATGACACTCAACAATGTTTTGTTGAGTGTTCTTGCAATAAAAAAAATACTCATAGATTTTTGTTGAAAAATAAAAAATCTCGAAATTTTTTTTTCAATAAAAGATAAAAAATTTAAATTCACAATCATAAATTTTAATTTAAAATCTAACTTTCGAAAAAAAAATTATATTTTTTCGTTATTTAAAAGTAAAAAAATTTGCATAATCATTTTGGGATAATTTTAGGTTTAAAATTATTATTCTCTTAAGAATAAGGATAATTTTATCCTAGGTATAACCTTAGAATTTTTTAAGGTTTTTAGAACAGTAAAACAATGGTAATTTCTTATATTTTTTTCCTTGAAATTTCAAGCATATCGATATAAAAAATTCAATATTTTTAAAAACTTTTTTTAAATATTTCTTATGAAGATTTCGCTTTTGTTGTTGTTTAATACTCAGACAAAAATAAGACTTCAAAAATGGTATATTTCGTATAGTGAAAGAGAAAAAAAGAAAATGATTAGAGAAATTATGACTTCAATATTGGCAAAGCGCTTACCATCTTGTAATTTTGTTGAACATAATGACAAAAAAGTAGTTTATCAAAGGTAAGTTATTTTCACTTTAAAACTTAAGAATCTTTGGTTAACTATAGTTATTAGGAATGTTATTTGATTTATTTATTTTGTTACTTTAATTTCAAAAATTTGTAAAGTGTTATTACTCTACATCCCTCTCATGTTAAATTGATTTATTAATAATATTTGTTGAAATATCATTTATTGGAATTTTCGGTTAAGAAAAATACAATGAATTTTTTTGATTTCCAACTTTTGAGAGTGCACTCAACATGAGCTCAAAATTATTTAATTTAATTTTTTTTTCAAGCCAAAGATCGATTTTTAAATTAAAGGAAAAAATACCGTAGACTCAATTATTGAAAGAAAATGGATTTTTCAATTACTTTCCAATAAGGTGAATTTCAAGAGTTTATTGTATTAAAAGATGTGTTCGGTAGCCCATCTTAAAAAAAATTTATTTAAGGCTGAGTTTTACACGAGCTTTTACTAAGATTTTTAAACTTTTAAAATTAAAAATTTTAGTAAGCCAAAATATTATAAATTGATTAGAATTTTTAATTTTTGATCAACTTTAAATTAATTGACCTTAATTTCTTAAATAATACTTCAGTCGGTGAGGGTCCAATGGTTCGATTCGTTGGATGGGGGGTTTTTGAATTAATTATCGAACATAGTTGATTTAATGCCCTTGAATCAAGGGTCCGGGATCAACTTTCCAGTTCTGTCACAAAAAAGTTTCATCCAAAAATAAATAAATAGTCAATAAATAATACTCCAGATTCATTTTTAATAATTCTTCTTTTAAACGTGGCGGCGAGTTATCGAAATAAATAATTTTTTCAACATTCGAATTCTAAAAAGCTGAAAAGATATTTTCCAAATAAATTATTTTATTCATTAGAATTAGATATATTTAGATTAACTTCAAGTAATTTTTAAAAACATAAATTGAAGCAATATGCTAAATGCTACATTGATTTTTAGAAAGCTATAATATCGAGAATTTTATCAAGTTTCCTACTTGACAAAATACATATCCAATTTTTGAAATCCCAATGAGAAAAATTTAAATTTAATTACAAACTTATAAAACATAAAGATTATTTTATATCTTTCTAATTATATTTTTAAAATATAAAAGATGTCACCAGGACCATGATTACCCTCAAATTAAATCTACGTCTTTATTCTTTAATCAATTTTTTCTTTTTTTTTAGAGAATTATTTAACAAAATTTTTTCTTAGGTACGCTAATTTGTTTTTTTGTATCGTAATTGATAGAAATGATAACGAGTTACTTGCCTTGGAAACTATTCAGCGTTATGTTGAAATCTTAGATCAATATTTTAAAAATGTAAGAAAAATTAAAAGATTTAATGGTCAAGTTTCGCCATGAATTTATTTATTGTAGAATCAGTTTTGTATTTTAATCTTAAAAATTTAGGTTTGTGAGTTGGACATAATATTTAATTTTGAAAAAGCGCATTTCGTTTGGGACGAACTAGTCGTTGGTGGAGAAGTACAAGAATCAAGTCGTTCAGAAGTTGTTAGAGCCGTTTTAGACCAAGACGACTTGCAAAATGTAAAATTATGAATTAAAATATTTTTCTTTAAATTTAATTTTATAACAATTTATTTTAATTTAAGTTTGAAATAGAAAATTTTTCCTAATAATTGCAATTTGTAAATTTGGTTTTGAATTTTTTTTTAATTTATTAAAATTTACATTTTAATTTTTTAAAATAAAAAAAAATTTATTTTAATTTTTTTAATTAGCTCCAATTTAACTCTGATTCATTTTGAGAGAGAATAAATAAAGACTAAGATTTTAACTTTATTTTCTTTAAGACTTTAAAAAAATAGAAAAAAAAAAAATTATAATATTTATATTCGATAGATACATCTTTTGTTATCACTATAATGATAACTGGTTTATTTTCCGAGGTTTAAACTTTACTCAATGAAAAACTAGATAATAAATTATTGTAATTTTTTTGTACGCCTATTTAAAACTAAGAAAATAAACTTTAAGCACATTGAATTTAGAATATTTAGAAATTATTAATCATAACATAAAATGCAAGTAAGATTCACCTTTTTTTTAAATTTTTTTTGGGATAAGAATATATTTCGTTGTGAATTAAGGACCCAAACGCAGACACTGAATGGAATGATGTATTGCGCGCCAAAGGAATCATACCGCCTAAACCTAAGGAAGCTGAGATAACCGAAGAACAAATAATAGATATAGTTGAGAGAACAGTTCAAGAGAAAATAAATAAAAATTATCTAGAGGATAAGAATATAGATGAATTGGATGAGTTGGAAGATGAAGAAGAGGAAAGAATTTTAGCTGAAATGAGACGTAAGCGTATGGCTGAGCTGAAAGAAATGCAAGAAAAAGCTAAATTTGGTTATGTTAGGGAAATAACAGCTGTTGACTATGTCAAAGAAGTCAATCAAGCTGGTGAAGGCATATGGGTAGTCTTACATTTATATAAATCAGGGTAAAAATATAAAAAAGAAATATTTAAAATTTTTTTTTGTTTAATTTATTTTTTGAAGAATTCCATTGTGTTCTTTGATAAATCAATATATGGATACATTGGCTGTTAAATTTCCTGCTGTTAAATTTATTAAAAGCATATCGACTACTTGTGTACCTAATTATCCAGACAAAAATTTACCAACTATATTTATCTATTATGAAAACGATCTTAAAAATCAAATCATAGGACCGTTGGCTTTTAATGGTATGAATTTTAAAATAGATGATTTCGAGTGGAGACTGCACAGATTTGGTGTTTTAAAATCGAATTTAAAACGAGATGAGCAAAAAGATTTCGAAAGAGATTCTGGACTTGATAGATTCGAAAATGAAATGATTAAAACAATTAGACAAGGCCTAAGAAAAAACGATGATGATAGTGATGATGATTACTAAAGAGATTAAAACAAATTTTTTTTAAAGTTTCGTTTGATGGGTGGTTATTTATTTATTATTATTTTTTATTAATTATAAATTTTAATAAAATACAATCAAAAGTTAGACCATTTATTTTTCTAAAATTTGAGGGGCTGTGAAGTTCATGTCAATTCGCTCATTTCAATTCGCTATTTTTTCTTTAACTTTTTTTCCAAACATTAAAAATTAGTTCTGCAAAATGTTACAATAAGTAGCAAATTTGCTGCATAAATTTTCTTAATGTGCTAAATCTCTGCAAAATTTGTGCAAATACATATACTGAGTTTTTAATAATTTTTTTCTGCATTTTGGGTGCACACATTTTGCAGATTAATAATGGAAATGTAGCAAATTTGCTACATCTTGTAACATTTTGCAGAAATATTTTTTAATGTTTCGAAAAAAAGTTTTAGAAAAAATAGCGAATTGAAATGAGCGAATTGACATGAACTTCACAGCCCCAAAATTTGATTATTTAAATTTAAATATTTAATACCGTAATACCTTGTATAGGAACGCATTGAATTAAAACCTAAAATTTTAGCAATTAATGCACCCCAAAATAATAGAATTTTTAATTTTTTACCATATATTCTAACAGAGAACCTAACCAACAGTATCATACAATGTTATGTTTACTATTACGTTTTGTCAATCGCTTTAAAAATAGCTTTTTATGGCGCATTTATTCTTAAAATTTTGATTTGTATTGCATGCATTTGTTTGCAAGGTATTACGGTAGATATTCTTGTATTTTATAAACGTCTAATAAAAAATTGATTTCTTTCTCTATATCCATCGTCAAATTGTTAGGTTGTTATATACATTGCTGGGTTAGGTCACATTTGGAATATGCGGTGAGTGTCTGACGTTCTTCGTATAAATCTGATATTTCTAGACTTGAAAATGTATAAAGAAGGACAACAAAAATTGTGAAAAAAATCAAGGATAAACCATACGATTGGAGGTTAAAATTTCTAAATTTACATTTTTTAGAAGAAAGAAGAGTAAGAGGTGACTTAATTCAAATGCACAAATTTAAAAATGGCCTCGAAAAAGTGAAATTAGTAAATTATTCTAGAAGCTTAGCTATTAATTTACGTTGACCAAATAATAAGAGACTTGTGAGAGAAATAAATAGAAGAAGATATCCCGATACAATTTTATTACTAACAGAATTGTGAATAAATGGAATTATTAAGCTGAAAGTACAATTTTAGCTCCAACAGTAGATAAATTCAAGTCGTTTATTAATTTCTTTCGGATTAAATAGAGCTTTGATAATTACATATAAAATTATAGAAATAATAAAGTTTTCACTTTCTTTCGAGTTCAAATATCCGACTTTTTTTCAAAATTTCGAAAATAAATGCTGCATTTATCAGTTTAAAAAAATATTGTTTTACGTGTTGGCATTGATGAATCCCATTAACCTATATGTATCCTTCATTTTTTCTAAACTGAATTTCATCTCTAAATACACATTCGAGATGGTTAAAAATGTGTTTTTAGGGTTCGGGAAGGTTATTTGTATAGGGAAGTTATAAAAAAAAATTAATCTTAAGTTCTGTTTTCTATTGATTCTGATCGATTTTAAAATACAAGGATACATACAGGTTAATGGGATTCGCTATATTAATTTAATGCTTTTCTAAATAAATACAAAATTTAGCCAAAAAATTAGGGTTGTTAAAGAAGGAAAAAAGTCTTTTTTAAGGTTTCAAATATAAAAAACGAAATTTATTTAAAACGCCAGAAACAATAACTTTTTTAATTCTCAGTTCCAATGTTCGCCTATTAGTCTTTGAAAAAATAGCCATGTC
Source organism: Brachionus calyciflorus (assembly GCA_002922825.1). Lineage (NCBI taxonomy): Eukaryota > Metazoa > Rotifera > Eurotatoria > Ploima > Brachionidae > Brachionus > Brachionus calyciflorus. The sequence goes on from NTPY01000384.1 coordinate 1,332,372, forward strand.
CGCATCTTAGACATAGATATTACGTCTACGGATTTTTAAAAAAAGCCTGTGTAATCGTATCTTAAAATACGTGTCCTTCTGTTCGTGCCGGCTTTTTAGGGATAATCTAATTTTAATGTGAAGAATTCAAAATATAATAAAAAGAAATCCCCCAAATTTTAGCAACCTTAGCGTTTTAATTGGATGAGGGAAATGGAGTTTTAAATTAATTAGCGTACCTTTTTGATTCAAGGGTCCGACTCCTGACACCCAAATAAAAAAAGATTGTGGCATTGGTTTTGTCTATAAAACCGGGTTCAAATAAGGATCTATATATTATTTATCCGTTTTTTCAGGTTTAAATTTGTTAATTATCTAGAAAATGGCTTTTTAAAATCAGACTAAGACCATTTGGGATGCGAAAATTTTCAAAAAATCAAAACTATTTTATCAAAAAAAATATCATTTTAAAATAAATTAATTTATTTTTTACAACCATTTTCTTTATTTTTTGACTTGTTAAGTAAAATAAAAAAAGGACATTTTGAATTTTTTAAGCATTTAAAAAAATAATTCATTTTTTTTTAAATAGAAGTACATTTTAATTTTGATAATTAAAAAAAATACATGAAAATCTGTACTTGGCTATAAGGCTTGATTAGAAATCTCTTCATTTTAAATTAAATTAAAAAAAGACTCTGAAATCACATAGAAAAAAAAGACACCAAATACGCTCGGAAAAAAAATATACACTGGAAAAGCTATAATTTTTTTGAAAAGTCAAAAAGAAAAAAACACTTACAGAAAATACATACTTTTTGAAAAATTTCTTGGCCTAAAAAAAATATCTATAAAAAAATATAAACTTAGTAATTTCACAAAATAATAAAGTAGTTAAAAGCTTAAAAATTTAATTTACAAATAATCTCTTTGAGTAAATACTAAATATATAAATATATAATACTAAAGGAAATTAAGCATTTGCTTAAGAAATGCCAAAATACCATAAAAAAAATAAATAAATTATTTAAAATTTTTTTAAAAATAAACTATACCATATCTTGAGAGATATTTTTATCTGTATACAAAACTTGCAATTCTGTTTCTGTATTTTTAATTCTAATTGAATTTTCTTCCTCAATTTTTGTCGTCTTATAAAAAGAGACTATTAATCTACTTTGTTTTGGAGGATTCGGATTCAAAACAATCGATTTATTATAAGTCGATATATCTCCTTTGGATATGAATCGTTTTGGATTTGCACTTGTACTCGCTCCAAATTGTGCCGTGTTGTATCGACTCACTTTTACCGGATCGATTTTATTATTTACAAAAAATAAAAATGGAAATAATTTTTTAACTTCTTTCCGAAAACTCGGTCCCAATGAACAATAAAAGAAAAAATTAATCACATGATTAGAATACATGAGCATGTAACTTAATGCTAGAGCTAATTCCAATCCAGGACTACTCTCAAATTTTTTTTCACTTATTAAATTTTCCATTATAAATACTGGCAGAGTAAAAATAAAAAAACTCAAAGATATTACTATTAAAATTATAGAAATTCTTTTTTCAGTTGCCAACATTGACCGAGAATTTTTAGCTATTACATTTTGATTTTTTTTCTTTGATATAATGACTTGTTTAGATCGTATTCTACTCGATATAATTTTAGTTATAATTGAAATGTTACATGTTATCATAATTATAAATGGAACTATGCAATAAATTAAAGAGTCCAGGTAAAAATAGACACCCCATATTAGACTATAGTACCCAGAGTCTTTTTGTTCGTAACACTGAATTATTTTAGATGAATTGGTTTCATCGTTTATTGGCATTTCAAAGCCCATGAATCCTAAAAAATGAGCGTTGAATAAAACAAGAAAAACAATACATATCAAAATTATTTTTCTGGCTATACTCGGTTTACAAAAACGACTCGATTTAAGGACTAAAACACATCCGAAAAATCTATCTATACTCAAAAGGCATAGAATTACGGATGATAATTGAAGAAAAAAATAAGTTAGGAATCGATGGGTTCGACAAGCAACTAAACTTGTTTCTCTAATGTCAATTCCTTTGAATATTTTTTGATTCGAATATGAATCAAATGATTTTTGAAGATTTGATTGATTTGTTTTTAGAAAATCAAACTCGAATGCCATTAGAAATATTCGAGTATTTCCATTTATTGTTACACATAAGTCAACAATTGCCAAAGCAAATAAATACACAGAATATGATGTCTTTCGCATTTTTTTTCGTGAGTAAACAATGGCCGACAATATGTTTGTCACAGTGCCGATTATAAGAAACAGAGATGTAAATATTCTGTAAATATAAGTCGTTATAATGAAAATAGTATCGCCCTGTGGTTCCATTATTAATTTAGTTTGAGTTTAGGTCTAATCATTCTCAAGAATAATTATTAAGTTTAGAGTCGTTTCATGACTTAGTTTTTTCAAAATTTTAAAATTTTTGATTTTTGAATAAAATATCAAATTAAATTTTCAATTTTAATATTTATTTTTAAATTTTAATGTTTTATATGTAGAAAAATTTTTTTGGTCTTATAAACAGAAATAAATCGTAAGATATTTTGAGGATTTGCTTTTTATAGATTATTCTAATTTAGTAATTTTTATTTACTTGAGGCCTATTTAATGCTTTATTTTTTAAAGAAATTATTGAAGGTGATAGAATTTTTATTTGTCGTTCATAAAATAATTCGATAAGAGGAAGTTGATTTATTTTCCCAAAGAAAATCCAGTAAAAATGTAATCATCAAAGGGTTATATCTTCTAGCTGTTATTCAATTTACAGGAATTTGGTAGCTAAATTACGTGGTTATATTATAACCACTAAATTACGTGGTTAAATTTTTGATATCTACATTGTTTTTTAGTGATTTTGTTTTAAAAATAAAATTTAAAACATTAAATAATGCTAGATTAGGTCTTATTTCAGTGAAAAAACTTAATTATAAAAAATTTTTTTTCGAATTAAACTCGAAAATTAGTGTAAATATTAGAAAAATCAAAGTAAAAGTCCTACTTTGACTTCATAAAAATATTTTTAAAAGACTAATTAAAAGACAGAGTAGCACTTGACTTTTCTCTAAACTTTTCATAACTTTCCCGAATTTCCTTTTCAAAGTCAAAGTCAACTTTGACTTTATAAAAATAAATTTTTAAAGTTCAAGTCTGACCTTGACTTGGATAAATATTTTTTTCCAAGTCAAAGCCAGACTTTTACTTTCCAAAAATTATTTATGAAAGTAAAAACTTTGGCTTGACTTTTGTGACTTTTTGACTTTTTTTTTGCATTTCGACCATCTCTGTACGTATACATATGTAACGTTTCATACAAAAATTAAAATTATGTTAAAATTAAAAAAAAATCTTAACCAATATGGACCAATCAATTCCAAAGTTAGATGATTTTATGAGTAAATTTAGTAAATACATACAGTAAAAATTCGATTATATATAATGAAAAATTTTTTGCTCTTAGATATAATCGAATTTTATACATAATCGAACCATGATGGTGACAACTTTTATGTCTTGTATGTGAAAAAATTAGCTGAGTTTAAAAATTTTATTAACTTTATTTAAAGTAAAAAAGATACAGAAATAAATTTAAAAAAATAAGTATATTTAAATCTTTGTTATAGTTATTGAACTTTGGCCAGGCGAAAAGAAAATTTGTCTAGAAACTTTAGGTTTTTTGTCTCTTTGTTTGATACACTTTTACAAATAAAGTTCGATGAAATAAGGATTTTTTTTTTATATTTTTTTTTAAAGGATGCTTTAAAGGACACAGAATTTTAGATAAATAAACAAAGAATTCGATTGTTTCAAAATTTCGCTGAATTCTTTTAAAAGTCCTAAAAATTAGAACAATTTCAATCAATTAGATAAATCAATTTATAAAAAAAATCAATTTATTTTTCTTTCAGTTAAAAAAAGTTTAGATCCAATTAAAAGACATTTTTTCAGTCAATAGTTTTTTTTTGAATTCTATATAATCGAAACTATATATAATCGATTTCGACATAATCGAATCTTTACTGTACTTTGAAAATTCTAATTTTGGTGTAGAAATGTTGAATCATTACGATACTTTTAATGCACCTCGAAAAAATAATAATTTAGAGAGACATAATTTAAAATTAAACTTCCCCCTTAGTATTTCTAAACTTAAATAAGTTCAAAATTGAAGAATTTGATTCTAATAGAGATAAGGAAATATCAATCATAGACTTATGTTAAATATGCAATTGTGATGACAACTCAGATATGTCTAGTTCGAGTGATGATGAAATAATTAATTAAAGAAAAATCAGTACTTTTGTTACGGTTACACTTTTCGTTATAAATTTTTAATTTCACATAGAATACTTTTATACTGGTACAAATTTTCGTGGCGTGATCAAGTAACCCGAACCTTTTTTAGAAACTTTTCTAGCTTTGATTAAATTTTAAAGAGCTTAATAAAGTTAAATAAGAAAAATCAGTTAGACATTTTTAAATGCACATTTGAGATTTTAATTTAACAGTGAAGAAATAATTTTGTTTTTTTTTTTTTACAGTGAAAGACTATTCTAAAATTTTACAAATTTATTTTTTTTTCTTACTTTCAAATTTCAAGGATCCTTTGAAAAAAAATTCTTTGTTAAGTTCTGTTGAAAAAACAAAAAACAACTGAATAAAACTTACACTCTCAAAAAAAATTTTGTTAAAACGCCCATACACTATTGAAATCTAGCTATAAAAGAGCGATGGATTATAACAAAGACATGCTTATAAATCCGATCGACGAAACTTGCTATTTTAGTGCTTTAGAAGAAATTCAACAAGATCAAAACACACTAGAAAATCAACAACAACAAGATTCTTTAGATTCAGAAAATTATTACACGCATTTACACTTGGAAAACATGGCCAATCGAGAATATCTTACAATGTAAGTTCTAATTGAAAAAGGTTACTTTTAAGAAAATCTTCTAAATTTTTTATTTTTAAGTAAAAATCTAAAAATTGAGAATTTTCATTACTACAGTAATGGTGATGAGAAAATGATTCCACACATTTTTAGTTCATCTAAAGAAGCAACTATGTTAAATTCACAAATAAGTTTAGAAATAAACAAGAGTAGGCAAGAAAAACTTAGAGCCGAATTATCAGAGAATATTTTTGATGAAAAATTTAGTCCAGTATGTACAAGTAGTAAGAGCAATCTATCTGTGAGATCAAAAAATTCATCGAATCATTTCTGTAGTAAAATGTCTTCTCGAAATATTGGACCTGTACTCAACAATTTAACATCTGAACTAATTGATAACTTTGAGAAAAAAATTAAAAGAAATTCCAAACATCTAGACTTAAACCAATCGATTGATTCATGCTTAGAAGAGACTCAATTTGATGATTTTGTCGATAGTGTTATCCATTCAGTTGTTGCTGAAAAAAGCAAGTCAAAAGAAATTATAGCTAGTTATCAAGATGCTCATGAAACTTTTTTAGATCAATCATTCAGTCTTTTTAGATCATTCGACCTTGACATCCCTGTGGATAGACTAAGAGTATTTAATAGAAAAGTGGATATTTTGATCGAAGCGGGAAGCAAAACAATAGGCTTTATAGCAAGTAATTCAAGTGTCAAAATTGTTTTTTTACTCTATACTTTTTTAATTTTCTTTTCAAGATTTATTTAAGTGTTTGCTTAATTTGGACTATTCAGGAGCCATCAAATACTTCAGATCGATTCCATCTAAGGATAAATGGAATGTGGCTAAGAATGTATTGTTTTATGCAGCTAAACTTGCACTGCTTTTTATTTCTAAATTCTATACAACTCAATCGGAACTTTATTCAAGCTTAAGTCAAACACTCAATTCAATTTTAAACTACGTGAAAAGTTATGAAGTAATTCGACTATGCTGATTAATTTTTGCCTTGCGAAATGTGCCTTTAATTTTTTTTTTTGTAAGAGTTTTTTGTTTTTTCTTCTTAAATTTGCGATCGATGTATTTATATATTTAAAAAAAACCTTAAATTTTCTTTTAAATTATCCTGTAAATTTTTAAACAAATTTAAAAAAAATTACCTTTAGTTTTTTAAATAAAAAAAAAATAATTACTTTTTTGGAAAAAAAATCACTTTAAAAAAAAATAAATTATTTAAATTTGTTGTTCTTGTTGTTTTATTTTTCTCAGAAATTTTAAAATGAGTTATGTCTGGTTTGTTTTAAAACAAAGAGCCGAGTTTAATCGTTTTTTTATTGAGTCTAGTGATAGCTCGGATAAAATAAGAAATAAAATATCCGACAGTTTTAAGTTAGAAAAAAAGTTAAGTTTTAGATTACGAAATTGGCGTGGTAATTTGGTGCCTATTAATGGAAATCTAGCAAAAAATTCTAAAAAAACAGCTTATCGAATAGAAATTTATTTACCATTGGTAAGAATGTCTGTCCAGATAGAAACAGCGCCTAAATTAGAGCGTATGACTACTATGTTAGCTACTAAATCAGTTTTGAACGGCTTTTACCAAAAGTTATTACGCCTCGAGACAGCATATAAATGTTCTCAAAATAAATTTGAAAAAAATTTGAATAACGTAATTTTCGAAAAATGTATTAATTTAATTTATTTGTAAAATTTTTATTTTATTTTAGAGACTTGATGAAATTGAGAATCGATTAGATTTTATTGAAAAAAGATTTAATGATATTGATACAATTGAATGGAATGGTAAATTTAAAAGACCTTTACTATGGTAGATAATTCAATGCAGGAACCAAATGTTTAATTTTTTTTTAATGTCTTTTTTTAAATTACTTTATCTCTTCTTCAATAAAAAAATGTTTATCTTTACGCAAAACTGCGAAAAATATTCAATACATTAAATTAATGGCCATAAAAGCGCTTTAACTTTTTTTTTTCGATTTTTAATCTTTAGTACTCTAATAAATAAGGATGAAATTTGGGTTAACTCTATATTGAAAACTTTCTATCGATTCCATGTTATAAAAATTTTTTTTACAAGATTTGTCAAGTTGAACCTTTTTTCCAATAGAGCCCAACGTTGGTTATTTTTGAATTAACCCAAAATTAAACCTTATTTCTTAGGAACAAAGGTTTACAGGAATTAATTTTTTAGCTTTTCTTATTAATTAAGTTTATGTCTTATGTTTATTTTTTTAAATTAAAAATATTAGCAATTTTTTTTGGTCTGGAAAAAAATATTTTTTTTTTGAATAATAAATAATCCGGCGACAATTTCTTATTAAGTTTTCGGATATAAAATGGAAACTGTTTCTTAAATTTTGTTTTGGCAATAAAATAAAATAGAAATTAAAAAGTGGCTTTTTTTTTAAATTAGCGAAAAAACATTTTAGCAATAGATTTTTGAAAAAATCAAAGATGAAAAATTCGACCCCGTATTCGTATTAGATGATATTCAATATCAATTATTATAGGCAGAGTGGATCAAAAATAAACTTAGTTTTTCTTGATGCTAGTAGGGCATTTGATAAACTATGGAGAGATGGTTTATTTTATAAGCTTTTGAACAATGTTCCAAATCCTATTTGGAGAATTCTTTTCAAGTATTACAGTCTCTCAAAGATAAAAATTAAATATGAGGATCAAATTAGTGATTTAATAAACACAAGTGAGTCAGTTAAGCAAGGAGGTATTTTATCTCCACATTTGTTTAATTTTTTTATGAACGATCTTTTAAAAGAATGTACTGCCCTTGATCTAGCCTACTGTGATGACATTTTGATTTTATCACCATCAGAAGGGCATTGTCAAATACTACTCAAAATATGTGAAGATTTTTCAAAGAATTGGAAAATAGATTTTAATACAAATAAATCGGCGGCTTTAACTCTTCATAAAGCAAAAAATAGTTAATGGGATTCAATATTAATACCCATATTTGTACTGATACAGTACAGCATTAATTTTAAAAAAATTAAAAGAAATTTTTATTATTTATGATTAAAATTGTTTGGAAAGAAAAAAGGCTGAGAAGACTTAGAAAATTTATTTTAGGCACTGGCTAAAAAAAGAACCTTTAGGAGTTAAAATTTTAGATAAAACTCAAAAATTAAGGTATTAGGGAATCCCATTAACCTGTATGTGTGGGTTTGAATGTCTAATTAGGTTTTCGGATTCATTTCAAGTAACATACAAGTAGCTGAATTTAAGAGGTAATGATATGGGCATAGGTGAATCCTATTAACCTATATGTATTCTTCATTTTTTCTAAACTGAATTTCATCTATAAATACCCATTCGAGATGATTCAAAATGTTTTTTTAGGGTTCGGGAAGGTTATTTGTAAAGGGAAGTTATACAAAAAATTAATCTTAAGTTCCGTTTTCTATTGATTTTGATCGATTTTAAAATACAAGGATACATACAGGTTAATGGGATTCACTAATACCAATGATATGTTATCGGCTCGATTTTTTTCCATTCTCTTTCAATATCTTTCTTGTATGATAAAGAATTCTTTTACGGATTGTAGAGTTTTTAAAAATGCTGTGTATATGGCTAGTTAGACCATATTTAGAATATTCGGTATCTTGAAAAAAAAGTGCGAACATTGTTAAAATTCATAATTAGTGTCCTTGTATTTGACAAAATATGGTAAATTTAAAATTTTTTGTTGTTAAGAATAAATAAGTAAACTAGTCTATTGTTTAACCTCGACACCTTAGCCTTGAATCCATACATCCTTACCTCTAACGTATCCTTTCCTCTTAAATTCAGCTACTTAATGGATGTGACTTGAAATTAATCCGAAAACTTAATACAGTAAACCCTTTCGAATAGTTGCAACTAAAACTAGGTAAAACTAGTCTATTGTTTACCTCGATACCTTAACCTCGGACTAGTGAAATTTTTTATTTTTAAAATAAATATTCATTTAAAAAATGTTTAAATATAATAATTTTTATTTACAATTCGTTTAATCTTTTATAAATATACAAATATATCATTTTTACTTGATTTTTTTTTCCAATTAATTACTTGAAACATTTAATAAATCAAAAACATTAAACAATTATTAGAATTAAATAATATAAAACAAGACCTAATTGAGCTTGGGTCCAAACAAACAAAAAAAATCAATAAATTTAAAAAAAAAAACAATTTAATGACAAATTAAGATCTCTTTCTCTATTTTTTATTTTATTTAATTTTTTCAAATTTTTTTTTTTAGATTAGAGTCTTAATTTTATCATTTATAAACAATTTTAAATAAAAAAAAAATTAATTTAACCATTAACAATTAAGTCTTTTTTTTCGACGAACACAACTTGAACCAACATAAAAAAATAACTTTACAGTTGCGTTCTAAAGATTAAGAATTTTACCAACAAAAAAATAATAAACAATTTGTAAAAAATTCAAAAAAATAAATTGTCAATTTTTGATTTTGTTTAATTAAGTCCCAACTTTAATTTATATTCCTTAAGCTCGTTTTCTAATTGCATATTACGTTTTTCGCTATTATCTACACGTTGTCTCAATTCGTTGAGTAAAATCTCGAATTTTTTCGCACAGCACTCCAAGTCTAGTCTATGTTTAGTCTCCAAATCGACTAATCTAGTCGACAACATCATTAAATGTTGTGTATTCATGTCCTGATAGTGCTTGCTCATTTTACATCGTTGGTCCTGATGCATACAACCGATGTGTCGAAATGAACAAGGCACTACAACCATTGGACAATCGCCGCTAATTATATTTATGTGCCCGTTTATATTTTCTCTCATTACTTCAGTCTCACCACAAACTGGACAATTCACTGGAAATTTAGGACACATTAATAAGTGATGTCGCGCTAATTGTGTAACAACTACTTCTATTTTACAATGTTCGCACTTTTCTAATCTAAGCGGACATTCCAATAAGTGCTTATCTAGATCTAGACGCATTACGTCCGTTTTGCATTTATTAGGACACTCGATTTTTTCAAATTGACAATTTTTTAAATGAGTCTAAAAATTAAAACAAAATAGAAAAATAAGAATTTGAAATTTTAAAAATTTTGAAAAAATAAAATAAGGACCTGTTGTTCCCTTAGTTCGCCTGTCCAAACACAATTAGAATTTAAGCAATTGACTTTAAGTGATAGAACTTCACGTTTAACAGCATTATCTTCAAAAACATGATTCGACCATGTATTATCTACTGGACACCTGAAGTACCAGTTACCCCTTAACAAATAGAAAAATTAATTTTTTTTTTATGGAAACTTTTTTTTAATGTTAATAAAAAATACCCTCGTATAGTCTTAAAGCAAGAAGAACATAAGCGATGACCGCATTTAGTTTGTACAGGATCTCTTAGTGCAGCTAAACAAATTGGACATTTATATTTATCTTCTAATGGTGGATTAAAATTAGCATCATAGCCTCCCATTTTATTTTATTATTTTTTCGGCGAAATTTAAAAAGGAATATTTTTGAATTGTTATTTTTTTTTAATCTTTTTAAATCTAGGGGAAGTTAAAATTTATTTTTAGAGAATAGAGAGTGTATGCGTGAGGCGAGTAGATAATTCGCATGATCAGAGACATGTTTTTAAAAATTGTTTAACCTAAATACAAAGAAGAGAGAGGATGAAAGAATTAGAAATGAGGTGAAATCATGTGTTTATTTTTTGAAATTGAGAATTGTAAGCTTTTTATATATTTTTGATTTTACACTATTTTTTTTATTACTAGATATTTTAAATGCAAATTTCACACTGTTAGTGTTCATTTCTAGTGGTTTAATTTTGAAAACAATAAGTTATTGTTAAATATTTAAAGCATGATGTAACTTTTATGCAATGGATGAATTTCTATTTTCTTGAGTGATTTTATTTAAACTGACGCCAATACTGTCTTATGGACTTAGAGAATTAACAAGAGGTATATTAATTATCCTATTGATCAATTTAAGTGTTATTGATAAAAAAATAGCAATTGTTTTTTAAAGATAATTTTACAATTACTTTGATCGATTTTAAGTAACATTGACATACATAAAAAAATTAATAAAAAAAAATTTAACCAATCAAATTAAAAAAAAAACCTTAAGGAATTAGTTATAAATTATATACCACTTCTTCGTTCCAAATTTTGAGTTAATTTATTGACTACAAATATAACTGAGTCTACTAACCGACGATTATGTACACGGTTTAATTGAACAAAATGCTCCAAAATATTATTTTCTTCCTTGATAGTTGAATATAGATTGTCCAGAGTATGACGTTCAACTGCTTTCGGTCGAGTGCTGAGTGGTAGCATCCCAGGACATTAAAGACATAAATATTTGCTATTTTCAGATACTAAGGTATCCCATCAAAATAGTTGACGCAATTAAAGTTCTATATGACTCGTCTAAAAGCAGAGTGTTCTTTGAAGGTTTATAATTAAAGGAGTTTCCCATAACAACTGGAGTTCTTCAAGGTCACGTTTTAGCCCCGTTTCTATTCATTATTGTCGTTGAATTTGTAACAAAACAAGCAAAAGGAAGTATTGGTTCCCTAACTCACAAAGGAAAGCATATCTAGCAGATGTCAAACATACCTCAAAAGGACCTCAAATGAAGTCTAAAATACATGGTTAACCATTGCTCACGTAACAAAAAGACAAAAACAGGGAGAGGGGCTAAGAAATTAGGAGTCAACTGGAGTCTGCTTCCGTTCGAGCTGGAAATTAGGTGCCTCGTTGAGTATACCTCAAAATCGGGGATAGCTTGTATTTTTATATTTACATATTACTGTATAGTAATTTGTATAAAAAATTATGCCGCAATTTAAAAATAATCCGACATAAAAATTTTGGATTAAAGAATAACTTTAGCATTGTAATATATAAAAGAAGGAAAGGGCGACAGTAACTATGTCGGATCTTCGAGGGTCGGATTATCCAGGGTAGACTGTTTTTGAGTAATTTAAAACTAACCTAACAAAAATTTGAAATTTGTTTTATTTTTAAAAAATATTTAACATTTTAAATCTATATTTAATGATAGAAAAAGAAAAATTCTATTGATTATTTAAGTTTTGTTTAGTTGTTTCATTTGCTCTCTTATTTTTTGACTTTTTTTTTCTTTTTGTAAATGGTTTGTTTGGAGTTTTTTCTTCTGGGGATTGTTTGTAATTTCTCTTGAAATCTAAAGAATAATTTTTAGGTTTGAAAATTAACACAATTTATTTTAAAAATTTTACCTTTTTGAAATGGTTCAAACAGACATGGTACTCTATTTAGTTTATGATGATAAGGTAGATATAAATCAGGATCTAACGGCATCCAATATGAAGGCTTTTTAACATTATCATCAAGAAATCCATTAAAATAAAAATGCAAATCAAAACAGCCTCTTGAAAAAGAAGATTTTTATTAAAAAAAATAGATATAAATAAAAAAAAATTTATTTTTTAAATTTAAGACCAAAAAGGCATTTTTTGGGGTATACTAATAGGAACTTGCATTTAAAATTGCTTATTTTTTAGCAAGATTTGGAATGATTTTGATTATTTAGAATAGCCAAAAAAATTAGCTTTGAAAAGTCTAAATAATCAAAAAAAAATTTTCAAATTCCTTATTGTTAAAAATGTCTCGCAGTTATGTCTTCATGTTTATTGTTCAGAACTGATTAGCTAATATTAAAGAGGTTTTGAATTTTTTTTAATGGTGAAAGTAAAAAAAAAACTTAAAATATTCTAAATTTAGTTTCATTAATTATTTTTGATTTCTTTCCATTTCGATTCAAAAATTTTGAATCGAAATGGTTTATAGCTTATATTACTTAAATAAAAAAATTAAAAAATTTAGCAAGAAATTTTTCTTTAAGACAGCAACAGAACGAGAAGAAGCGACTACAGTCGAGATCGGTTATAACGAACTCACTTCGGAACGCATTAAACCTTTCGTTATAACCGAACTTCGTTATATCCGTAAAAAATACATAAATTAAATGGATTGTTGTTTTTTAAACCTCATTTTTTTATTCGCTATAACCGAATTTTCGTTATAAGCGATTTCGTTATAAACGAACTTTACTGTAAATGGTTCAATGGTTTAGAAAATGGTATTCAAATATTATTTGATCATGAAATCGATCGCCTTACAATTGTCCTGGTTATGTCGAAAAAGCTGTTTTTTTTGCTAAACAAAGACGACCAGAATAAATAAATAAATAAATCAGAGAAAGAGATTTTTTATGCTAAAGTATGAAAAATAATTTGTTTCAACAAAAAATAAGCTGAATAAAAAGAAATGAATGTAAATAATCCAATTTTAAAACTCTTTTTTGAACCTTTATATTTTTCTATTTCAGGTGTCGTAGCACTAAATGAAAACAATATCGATACATTAAACATTAATTATTCAGCAGAGGCTGACATTGCTAAAAAAATCATATGGTTCATAGTGAACAGAGCCCATTGAATCCTAAAATAAGTATTGATCTCCCAAAAGATACTTTAATTAGAAATGAAGCATAAAGTAATAATATTTTATTTAATTCTGTTGAATCAGCTGCTTATCATATGATTATTAATCCAGTTGAATCTTCAGATAATTATGTAAAGGCGGCTAATGGCCTTGTTGCTAGTTCTAATTGTGTAATTCAGCGCTTTGAACTGATTCAAGCCGCTCAACAATCGATGTGAAATTTGTTGATCCTAATGATGGAAGTTGCATCATCCTGGTCTATAATTATCAAAACTTTTAATCCAAAAAAATAATTTTAGAAAAAATTTGGAAATAGGAAAATAAGGAATTTTTTTCTAATAATAGGTTTCTTAGTCTAGAAAAAATTTTACTAAATTAAAAATAAACTTCTTTTTATTATAAATTTTTTTTAATAATATATATAATATATATCTAGATTATTCATGTTTAGACTATCCAAATGGCTCTTGTTATCGCTTTACAAAGTTTGATTACCAAATTAACAAACATAAAACTCCATCATTTAGATGCTGAGAAACCAAGTGATTTTTTGGGCTCCTCTGTATCTGAATACGAATTATTAAAAACAGGAAATGATTTATTCAGACAGTTCTTTTCATTAGGCTGTCAGGCCAGTCAAGAAAATATTATCTCATTGAAAAACATTAACGATGATGAAATTTCTTCACTAGCTTGTAGTGTTTCAAATTTAATAGTAGATAATGAAAGATGGTTATATAGATATTTATTTGCGTATCCTGGATTTTGCATTAACATTGACATTGACGAGTTTATAGATGAAGATGTATGTCAAATAAGATCTGGTGTACAATACATGCTAGATCTATTTAAAGAAACTGGTAATGAAAAGCTAAATGATGTTCTCAAAAATCTTGAAGAAGAGTTAGTTGTAGATTTTGATTCAAAAATAAAACTTGCTAAAGAATGCATTGAATTTTGTGTGACTGAAGAAGATATACCAAGTTCAATACCAAAAACACATTTTTGGTGGTTTTAATTTAAAATTAAATGAATTAAATTATTTGAAATAAAATTTTATAAGATTTTTTTACTGATATTTTTATTTTTAAGCTTGGGTCATGAAAAAAAAATTTTATTTGGGAAAAAGTCGGAATTTACGTCTGAAATCAAACTCAAACTCGAATATTCTTTTTTGAGAAGAATTTAAGAAAAAAAATAACTTACGCTTTTTGCCCTTGTACTGATTTTAAAATATCAAATTTGCTCCAATTAGGTTGTTTATTAATTAAATAAAAACCCTTTTCCAAACGGTATAAATTTTGTAATAAGTTTCTTAAATGATTTAAAGTTTGATTCGTATTAAATTCCAAATCTTTGGGTAGTAAATTGTCATAAGCTATTTTATCAACACTTAGCAATTTATGTGTAAATACATTAATTCGACATAAAAATATGTCACAAAAATTTCTCAAATATGATTTAGCCCACATTTTACAGTAGTCTTTTGTACTTAATTTTTCGCAACCAAATTGTGGTTGATATTCTAATTTGGGATGGATAACCACACTATTCATACTCGAGTGTTCTGTGTTTATGTAACCGTCTGTGGAATAACGTATCAAAATTTTCATTGGTGGATTCGAGTTTAATGTCCATAAAGTATAATTTAAATTATCGTGAACATTTTCTATGTAATCATATTCACGTGGATTTTCAGCTGGAAATTGACTTGCCTTACGTTGGAAAAGAGAAAGAAATTAAAAAAAAAATTTTTAGACTTTTTTTTTTAGCTTTTCTTACCTTACTTGGGTTTGGGTGCGTTTGATGAGGCTGATTATTTTCAGTTTTTACAGGTTGTTCAACTAATTTATCTTGTAATTTAGAAATTAAATCGAACAAGCTTAGTTTATCTTCAGGAGTTTCTAATTTTTTTGTTTCTTCAAATTTAGATTGCTTTTCTTTTTCTGGTGGAGTTTGTTCAGTAATTATATTGCTATTATTTGGTTTCTCAAGTGGGATAACTTTGGGAATAAAATCTAAGACAATTAAATTATTTTCTGGAGTTGGACTTTTTGGCTCATCAGGTTCTTCAATTGATTCATCATTCTTTGTTTCATTTTTATCGCCAATTTCGGAATTTATTATTTCTTTTTTAATATCTGTTAAATTTTCATTTCTAGAGACAGTGTCATTATTAGTGTTATCAGCGATTACTAAACCATTTTCTTCACTATCCATTTCATCATCACTTCCATAATCTTCATAATCGCTAGATGTATCTGCTTTCAACTTTTTACTAGTAGTAAAACTTTTGTTCGAATCGTTTGAAAGTCTGTTTCTTTTTTTCAATTTCTCTACTGGTTGTTCAACAGTGGAAAAAGGGGTAGGTAAAAGGATATTTTCATTTTCATTAATTTTTTCTACTTGTTTTTCTTCTGAATTTTCTTCAATTTTTTCAGAAATATTATCACTATTTTTTACTATTAATTCTTCTACATTTGATTCTGATACATTTTCATTAATTTTTTCCATCAATTTTTCCTCAGAATTTTTTAAATTTGATTCAACTGATGTAACACCAAATGATTCAAAACTACTTACAATATTATAATCAACATTTAGTTTTTCTAAAATACGCTGTGCTTCTGGTTGCTTAGCTTGCGATTCTTTTTGAGGAGTCTCTAATGTCTTATTTACTTTAGACCTATGAACACCTGGTTGATGTTTGACTAGTGTAACAAATAAAGATCGTTTGTAGAACTTTTCATTTATCTCGCGTTTAGATAGATGTTTATCCACAAATGGCTTCTCGATAAATATTACTTTTTGTTTTTTTCCATCTTGAAAATAAAAAGAAATTATAATTATTATTGTCGTCAATTTAATTGATGCAAATTTTTTTAAAAATTTTTCTGAGGGGTTGCTTTAAGGATTATTGTCCTTCCTTAAGCAAAAGTCAGGCTCAAATAAACAAACTAATCTTTACAAAACTCTATACACTAAGTAAACAAGGCACCTTTTTTGTCTATTTTCAATTTTCATAAATTAGTAATTGTACAATTTAATTTTTTTTAAATTTATTTTCAATTAAAACTTTTAAATTCAATTTAGCATTAAAGAAAATCGACAAAAAAGTTGCCATTTCTAAAACATGCTTTAATATTTCAAAATTTTGTTTTGCATAAAAATTACTTCGATAAAAAAAATATTCTAAGGAGTCTTTGAATAATCATAAAAAATACTTATATACCTTTATCTTCGAATTCTTTGATATTTATGACAATTTTAAGCTCGTCAGAATTCGTAAAGCTTAAATTATAAACAAGATAAACGAATGCACTATTAGTCATCACGATATTACAGTTATATTTCAAAGCCAGCCTCTCCGCATTTTTATCTTCATTTAAAGGCTTTAAAAAACTTAAGTTATTATAAAAAAAAAATTTAATCAAAATTTTTCAGTAGACTTACAATTTTTGATTTATTTTTGCCTTTTTTTGATACTGGGTATCTATTTGATAATTTATTACAATCTATAATCAAATTTGGTTGGTTGTTTTCTGGTATAGAGGGTATTATAACCTTTTGTAAATGGCCCAATTGAACTAAATTTCTTTCAAATTGAAACACCGTTTTGTATTGATTATTTACATCCAATTGACTCATGTTTATATCATATATTTTTGAATAGAATCTTTCGAATTTATAAGAATCGCTATTAAAACTTGTCAACATATCCTTGAACAAGTTTATTTTTTAATAAGGTTTATTTTAAATATTTATAAAATGTTCTTACATTTACATAAGGTTCGATTGAATGATCCAAAAATTCATAGTCTTCTCCAGCTGCTGTATAGTAATCTTTCAAATATGAATAAAATTCATTTCTTTCTTTTTCAACTTGTAATTTTAAATGCTTTTATTTTAACGAAAAAAATAATTAAAAACCAGGAAAAATTTAGGATTTTTTTTCAAAACTCTTACTAAATATTTTTTGTAAAATTTAACTTCACTTTGAGTAACCTTAACTCGATTACGAAATTTTAAATGCAATTCAATAAACTCTTTTTGTTCATATGAATTAATATGTGATCTCTTAGGATATGGTAATTTAAATTTTAGCGGATAATAAAATTTCATTAAGTTAAATGTTCGTCTATCAAAATTAGAATCTGGCGTGGCCAATTCTGGACCCTTTTTGGTTGGTTGAACCGGTTTATTTTGCTGAGGTTTACTATTTGGTTTTGGAGTCTCAGAAGGCTTCATTTCATTTATTTCAATTTTTTCTTCTACTGTTATTGGTTCATCCAGAGTAGGGGTAACTGGTCTATACTCAAATTCTTGAACTTTTTTTTGAGGGACCAGTGGAGTTTTATGTTCAACTGTCTGAGATAAATCGTCAGTTTCATATTTCACTTGCTTCCTTTTAAACTGTTCATTTCTAATAGGCAATGGACGTTTATGACTCTGTCTCAAATTAGGATTGACTAATTTGTGATGCCTAATAGAATTAATTATTAAAAGAAACATTACTTGAGATAGAATTAAGTCTACTTGTCTGATAGAGTATCAAGAAGAGGGTCGTACCATTCAAGATCATCTTTAAAAGATATCTATTAAAAGTTTTTAAGTTTAAATTCAGTGAAAAAGTCTTACAATCGCATAATTTTAGGAATGGGAGAAAATCAAATTTACTATCATCATTTTTGAACTCATTAAGTTTGAGGAAATTATCCGGATTGCCAAAAATTGAATATTTTTCAAAATTATTTTCATCTGAAAAAAACATTTTAATTCAAAAAAAAATTCATTTAAAATTCCTTAGTTTTTTTTATAATTTTTGAAATTTGATTAATTACAGAATTATGATGCAATTACAGAATTAGTACGCAGCAAAATTTAGTTAACACTAGAAGACACGGATTTGTTTCCTTTCAAATTTCGATTTATAAAAAGATTATTGATGTTCAGGGTCCACTAAAATATGCGAAATTAGGGACTCGAAATATGCGCGATTATATGCGAAAAATATTCGAAAATATCCGCTAAAATATGTATTAATGTGCATATACAGTGCTGATCTGCAACAAGGATTTTACATAAAATTACGTAATTTTAAGGTGTCGATCAATGAATATGTGACTATGTGACATAATAAATTTTTTTTTTCTTTTTCGTTCAAACCTGATGTAATTTTATGCGAGAATTCTGAATTTCGACTTCTATTTGTCGTATCTCTAACGATTCGCTAGATTTTTAATAAATACAAGATGACGTCTAGTTGTAGCGCCTAAAAATGGCGTCTTAGTCGCTTTTATTTTTTACAGTGTATTTATCATCAGCGAAGAATCCTTATTAATAAAAGCATAAATGTACTTATGTAATGAAAATATTCTATTTAATTAAGAAAAATACATGTTTAATCCTTTTTTCGGATGAATCTCAATTAAAATTGAGTGGGGATATAAGTATAGATGTTTATATGAAACGTATTGCTGCAATGTTGACTATTAATAGAAAAGAAAAAGTTGGAGTTGCTCAACATTTACTCATCTGATGAAGACGAAAACGTATCAGAAGATTCAAGTGATCACGAAACTGACGATATGTCTGATTCTGATGATCGAAATGAAGAAACTGTGTAATATAATGTCCTTGTGCAATCACCTGAACAATTTATTGTTTCAGAATACCGAAAAAGATGTGAATTTAATACTGAGTGTAAAACAAAGAGATGTCTATGTGTCAATGATAATAAATAAAACTGCACTTCATTATGCCATCTAAATAACAAATTCTGTGAAAATAAATAAATATTATTAATTTAATCTTTAAAACTAATCTTTTTAAATTTTGATTTTAAAAAGATATTTTTTCCCCGATAAAAAAAAAGAATTTTTTGGCTACTTTTTTCCCGAGGTCAAAAAGATACCTTTTACCCTGAGGGGATAAAGTAGCGGGGAAAAAGTAGGAGTCACGAAATGTACTCATAAAAAGAAAATATTCTATTCAATTAAATTCGAATTCAGAAAATATGTACCGTAAAACCTTGTTTATAAGCGCAACCCCAGATCCCCCCCCCTTTTTTCAGAAGAATAGTCATCAGAAAAATTTTAATTTTGTGATATTTTTATAGATCAAACAAAACTCTACCAAGAATGTCATAATAATAAATTAAATTAATTTGTTTAGAGTACGATTTTTCCTTTCAAATAGGCGATTTTTAGTCGCTTATAAGCAAGGTTTTACGGTATGTATTGGTACATTTATCCTCTTAAATTGAGGATAATTTCGGTTAAGAAAAATACATGTTTAATATTAAAACAAAAATCTCTCCAAAAAAAATTATAGAAAAAAATAATTACCATATTAACGAATATTTAATATTCGTTCTAATGCCTAAAATACATATATTTTCAATGTTAATTTCAATTTGAATATTTGAAATATAAAAAAAGATTTTTTCGAACGTAAAAAAAAATAAAAAATGCAGATTCCTTCAAAAAAATAATATTCTTTTTTAGGTTTTGACATTTTTTCCAATATTTTAGCATCCAAGACTGAATTATTTTTTTTATAACGTAAATGCTCGATTTTTATGACTTGTCATTATTCCAAATAGTGACATGTCGTTATGTATCGAACAGTGGATGAAAAAATCAATCTATGACATGTCATAAAACCCGAAAATAGGCCTTTTTTCGAGAAATTGGTAACCATTTTTATGACATGTCACAAATATAGAAAATAAAGGGAAAAATGTATATTAAATTGGGCTATTAGATATATAAAAAAATAAAAAGAAAAATTAAGGGACATATTATAAGGTATATTATCATTTTAGGATTTTATTTTAATTATGATTTTTTATTGATTATGATTCTATTAAAATGTGATTTTATCATTTTATGATTAAAAAAAATGCGATTTTATCATTTTAGGATTTAAAAAATATGATTTTATTATCAAAAGAAAAATTTATAAAGTCAAAAAAAATTACAAATTACTGCAATTTTTAACTAGCACAACTTGTTTTATTAAAAAACCATAGGACCTAGAACAAACAACCATGTGGAAGGCTTCCATAATAGGCTAAACAAATGGATTAGAAAGCCTCATCCAGACACTTATCAGTTAATAATTGTTTTCCAAAAAAAAGATAATAAAGTAAGTATTGATTTTCAAACCAGAATTTTAGGTAATTCTGCTCCTAAGCGTAAAGCAATCGACATAGAAAAAGATAACAGATATAGTAATTTAATTGAGCATTTGAACAATGGCAGCATCGGCTTAGCACAATATTTGCGGTCATGCTCATATTTAGTCAATTTTAATAATATCATGCATTTAATTTAAATAAAATTATCATAAAAAAACATTTTTCTATTATTGTATTTTTTTTTATTTCAAGGAACTAAATTTATATTTTTCAAAAATCATAATCGAATTAAATCTCGATTTAATAATTATTCAAAAATCCTAATTTTATGGAATCACATTTTGATATTTTTCCTAAATATCCTAAAATAAATAAAATCCTAAATAAAAATAGATCCTAAAATGATAGCAATTCATTTTATAAATATTAAATTGAGCAGGAGAAAAAGATAAGAAAATTACTTACCTATATTTTCTAAAATAAATAAAAAAAAATAAAAATTAATTGGTGTGAGATAAAATTTAAAATTTTTTTTTTATTTTTAAGAAAAGGAACGGTCATGTGAAAAACAGAATTTAAAAAAAAAGTGTGTGAAAATAAAAAAATTTAACAATCCTCTATGAGGGATTAATTTTTTTTAAAACGTTCACTGTTTTTAACAAAACAAAAATTGATTTAAATTAAAAATAAAATCAAAGAAATAATAAACTAAGCGAATAAATTGATTAACGTTTTCCGAATAATTGATCGATTGGGTAAGTTATTTTCTTTATTATATAATATTTATATTAAATTGGGCATTTTTTCTCTTTTTTTTATTTTATTTCCTATATTTGTGACATGTCATAAAAATGGTTACCAATTTCTCGAAAAAAGGCCTTTTTCGGTTTTTATGACATGTCATAGATCGATTTTTTCAACCACTGTTCGATACAAAACGACATGTCATAAATATAGGGTATCCTATAATAATGACATGTCATAAAAATCGAGCATTTACGTTAGTATTTTTTGGAGAGACTTTTAGGTTAGTTTCTTAATTTTAAATTGGATTCATCCGAAAAAAGTATTAAACAATTATTTTATCTTTTAAATTTTACTAAATTGTGATGAACTTTCTTAAAAAAATGCTACCATTTTATAGTTTTTTTTTTAAACAAGCCACTTTCTTTTATTAATTTTCTTTTCTTTTATTTATTTGTGAAAGTGACTCATTTTAAAAGCGACTAAAAAAAAGCGTCTAAACAATAAATTTTTTAGATTTTATAAAAATTTAAAACGCTTTTTTTTAGTCTTTTTTTTAGCTTTTAAAACAAGACACTTTTCTATTAATTTTGACTCATAAGTGACTGATTTTTAAAGCGGCTAAAAAAAAACGTCTTAATTTAAGTAAATTCTTAAAAAAATTAAATTTTTAGGCTCAAATTCTTGACTAAAACAGTTTTTTAATTTTAAATGAGCTCTCTGCTTCATTTCTTTTATTCTTATCAAGTTTTAAAAAAATTACAACGAAAAAATCGTTGTTCAAAAAAAAAGCAAGAATTTATTTAAATACGACATAAAAAAATCCAAAAATAGATATTTTCTCTACTTAAATAGACTGATTTTAAGTTTTTTTTGCAAAATAATTTTAAAAATTTTAATTTTTTGATCCAATATGGTAACTGTTAAATTCCAGTTAGAATTTTTTTCATAGTTGGAGGACATTCTTGATGAAATGTTCTTTAATATGATGTATAAAACATGCTGTGTGCGAGTAAATCACAGTTATAAAAAGGGGGCGAAAAATCCAACTCAAGCCTGCAAACCGGCTCTATGTCAAAATAAAAATTATCAAAATAGCTAATATCTAATTGGCTTGATTAAATTAGCTAAATTTTTTTTAGCTATTTTATTCTGATTTTTTGCGTAATTAAATTAGCTTTGTTCAAAATCGCTAGTAATCGAATTAGCTAATTTCAAAACAGCTTCAAAAAACTTTTAATTTAAATATAACTTGCACTTTTTTTATTTAATCAATTAAAATGCATTCTCTTGACGAAGTTTCTAATCAACTTGAGCGCTCTTTGAATCTTAATACTGGCTTTATTTCAATGTCCCAGAAAGGTGCCCATCAACTACACTTTAACGGACAATTTTACCGGATTAATGGTAAACCAAACAAAGAGTATTTTAAATAAACATCCAATTGTCTATTCGCTCGTTAATTCGTTAATTCGTTAGTCAATGAACAAAGGAGAACTGAGACAGAGCTTGTTAAGTTGCGTACTGGTAAAGTCCATAAAAGAAAAAACAAATATCTTTTATTGGACGAGAGAATCCAAGAGATTGTTAAAAGTTATAATCCAGAAAAAAAAGAGGAAACACTAAATAGATTAAGGTTAATTTTAAAATATTAATTGAGTATTTTATTAATTAATTGAATGATTATTTTTTTATTATTTCGTTTCAAAAATAAATTAGCTATTTTGTCAAGTTTTATTTTTTTTATAGCTATTTTTATTGTGTCAATATCTATTTTTAATTAAGTTGTTCTGATTAATAATTTTTTTAGCCTTAATTTTCAGGTAAATTGAAACATGCTTTTTTGATCATAGCTATTTTGACCTCTTTTAATTTTATTTCTACTTATTTTTTTAAATTTATTTCTATTTAATCTAAATTATTTTTAGTTATTTAAATTTTTATTTATTTTTAATAATTTTTTTACTTTTTTTTTTATTTTAATATTTCTTATTTATTTAATTTTTTATTAAATTTTTGTTTTTGAACTCCAGATCCTGTACAGGATCTGCAACTGATCCTGCAGGAAATCTTTTCAAGAATCCTATAGGAAACTTACATAGGATCTTATAGGAAATAGCTCTTGGGTAGTCATATGCTTTTAGTAGGTGAATAGACGTTAGTTAATATTATTGAAAAGAAAAAAATTCTTATTTATTTTTTTCTTTGGAATACCAAACTGGTCATGACCAACATTGTTGTTTTCAAAATTTCGATTATACCGTCGGTTATAAATGGGTAAAAAAAGCATTTCAAGCTGTTCATGACCAACAATACACTTTAAAGAGACTGGGTTATATGGATCAAAAAGTAAACAAATTAAATGAATTCTGAAAGTTTTTTTTAGAAAGTCAAAATGAATTATCAAACAATATTACTTATATTAGTAATTAATTTCAAAGGAAGTCAAAATGAAAACCACATGCGTAAAAATTAATGGTCGTTGTAAATATCCTATAGAAAGTTCTTAATATTGAAAAATTTGAATGAAATCACGATATATTCTCACATATTTTTTTTTAAAAAGAAATTATAATATTTCATATATGGACTAAAAAAAAACTAGTATTTCCAAAATTTTTCAAATTCCAAATTTTTAAAAAAGCATGTAACAAAATATTTTATGTCTCGCACTTATCACTTTGAAAGTCATTTAGAAATAACTAGCAAATATCTAAAAGAGTAAGACTTTTGTTTTTTTGATTTTTTGGTGAAGGCAACGAATGAATAGTACGATTTTAAATCTAAAAAATCATTGTTGGAAGTTTAGTTCAATTTTCTATCCATGAACATAAATTAATTTTTGAATCTTATTCAATTCTAATCAATATTATCTAGTAAAAAATTATGGTAAGCTTATAAAACATGCCTCTTTTGTAAATAACTTTTCGAGCATACTAATTTTACATTGATTTTTATTTTTTCAAAATACATCTGTCGATATTTTTACCTTAATTTTTACAAACCTTTATACAGTGACGACAAGTTTTCATTAATAAACGCACAAGCTCTATTAAATTTTCTATATACTTGACAACAGAACGAGAAGAGGCGGTTTAATGGCTCAATGATTTACAAACTGGCATTCAAATATTATTTGTTTTGACCGCATTCTAACATTCATGCGTCAAATATATTAAATGGAAATTGTCCTGGCTTTGCAGAAAAAGCCGTTTGTTTTGCTAAACTAAGAAAGCCAAGATCGGTATCAAAGTTTAGCTCATACTTAAATTTTTTTTGAAGCTTCTTTTTTAAAAGAAGAGAATTTAGTGTCGCTTACGTATGAGAAAAATTTCGCTTTAACAAAGAATAAGCCAAAAAAAAGGGATTGGTAAAAAATTTTAAGATTTTATTTAATTAAAAAATTTTTGCATTAGATCTTTCCGTATTTTAGGTTCCAAAACTCTGATATAAGTTACAAACGAAAAATTAAACAAAATTTTTTCAGAAACCAATGAATATATTAAAAATTGACTTGGCTCATACTAAGGAAATTCCTTTTAATAAAAAAATAAGAGTTGATCTACCACAAAATGAAATAAACGAATTGATTAGAAAAGAAGCTGCAAGCAACAATATACTATTCGGTTCTGTTGAATCTGCTGCCTATCATGTGGTCATTCATCCGGTAAAATCAGAAAAACAATTTAGAAGCAGCTAGTCGACTTCTTGCGAGGTCGGATAGCGTAGTAAAAAGTTTTAAGCCTGATTCAAATCATACATTTATCGATCTAAAATTTGTTGATCCTAGCAATGGAATTGGCATCGTTCTCGTAAATATGGTTCTATTATTATAAAACCTTTATAACAGAGAAAAATTTAGTTAAATTTAGATAAGATTCTTGAATATAGCAAAAAACCTTTTTTATTTATTCGAGAAAATTCGTCCCAGGGACAAAAAATAAAATTTAATATGGTTTCTTGAAATAAAACTTGTATTTTAGTTTAAGAAAAATATAAACTAAAAAAATCCAAAAAATAAAGCTATTTTTCTAAAATTTTTATTTTAATTATATAAAATTTATCTTAACTAATATATTCATATTTAATACTATGAAAAAATTTAGTCTTAAAAAATTTACACTTAAATTTAATTTAGATTATCCAAATGGCTCTTGCTAAAACTTTACAAAATTTGATCACTCAGTTAACAAACATAAAGCTTCATCATTTAGATGCTCGAAAACCTACTGATTTTTTGGCGTCCTTTGATTTTGAATATGAATTTTTAAAAACTGGAAATGATCTATTCAGGCAGTTTTTTTTGTTAGGCTATCAAGCTAGTAAAGAAAATATTTCCTCTTTGAAAAATGTGAATGATAATGAAATTTCTTCACTGGTAATTAGTGTTTCAAATTTAATTGTGGATACTGAAAGATGGTTGTATAAATATCTAAGTTTATATCATGGCTTTTGCATTGACGATGAGTTTATAGATGAGAGCGTGTTTCGAATAAGGTCTGGCATACAATTCATGTTAGATCTTTTTAAAGAAATTGAAAATGAAAATCTCAATGATATTTTAAAAGTTTTTGAAGAAGACTTAGTTGTTGATATTGATTCGAAAATTAATCTTGTCAAAGAATTAACTAACTTTACGGCGGAAAAAGAAGATATTCCAAGTTCAATACCAAAAACACATGTGTGGTGGTTTTAATTCAATTTTCAAAAGACTTGATTTTAAAAAAAATATTTTTACAAGCAGCAAATTTAATTTTATTGTTTTTTATTAATATATGAAAAAGTTCCAATAATCTCTCTTTTTTAAGTCTAATTTTGCACAGAATCTTAGAATTTTTAATTAAAATAAATTTCAAACTTAACTACAGCTGATTTAAGAAAATTCTTATTTGATCAAGCTAAATTATAAATAAAAAATAATCAAGCCACGGTCAAAAACGCTGAATCAAGATGCTTACGAATATCTAATAAGATTAATTAATTATATTTTTTTAAAGGAAACAAAAATCGATTTTTTTCTCCTATATTATTCTTCCTATTATGGACTTATTTTTGTGAGAGGATTCAGAATTTCGAAGAATTTTTGTTGAAATTCTAAGCTTTATTTGTTAAAAGAAGAAAAAGTCTTTTTTATAAATAAAATTATGCATGCAAAATATGATTAAAAATATTCATAATTAAGAAAAAAAGTTGCAATAAAATTTGAAATCTTTAGCATAATTTATAAAAACGAAAAAAAATATTTTGTTCTTAGATCTCATAATTCTAGTTATTTTATTTTTTGGCAAGAGATATCTGGCATTATAATTTCCATTCACGAGATTATATTGTTCTTTAGAATTAGGCAATAGGTCACCAAATAAACTACACACACCTTCATAAAAATTTTAGTTTAGATTCTAAAAATTTAAGGAAAAAAAAGTAAAAATTCACTTTA